>OMKY01059516.1:6416-19274 GCA_900302395.1 Bregmaceros cantori | reverse complement strand
TTTGGGGGGAGATTTTCTACCGTTCTAAAATTGTTTTTATTTATTCATGCGAAAAATGTAATGCACACAGGATGTCATCTCTACTTTAAGAAAACAAAATAATTAAAAAATAAGTAGTAGTAGTCTGGCTTTGCTGGCATAACATTTCTTAAAAGGTTGTGTTGCTACAATTACTATGTTTTTTATGCCATGGACTGTAATCACTTGTAAAATTGTAACATTAAGGGAAACACTGCGACTCGTATCAGCTATGTCCGCCCATCCCCGCTCTCTTGTCCCACTTCACACTAATACTGCACACGCGTGCGCCGAAAAAAAGAGTGGACTTTGTTTCCATTATATTCGATTAATTCTAGAAAAACAAAGCAAAACTGTGTGCTGGAATGTTTCGAAAATGCTGCAATCATAGGGAATATTTGTGATCAACAAATATTTTTGATTAGCTTCAACAGTGATTAATCTCAGAAGGTATTATTTCAACACAGCCGTAGTGCGACTGTACGCGTAGGTCTTCGTTTGTGCACAGTGGATTGCAGTGTGAGCGATAGGCATTCTGACATGCTGCACGACGTGCACGTCACGCTCCACAATGCCTACGACGTCTCGTGTCGGTAACGTCACTCTAGTTGGCAGGTGATGTTTACGTTGGGCTCTGTATCGCTCGCTGCAGTACGCGCTTACTGCTGATTGACAAGTCAGAAGTGAAGCGCGCGCACATCCCCATGCATCTTTGAAGAGGTGCGGTGTGTGTGGGTGCAATCGCATTGAGTTTGCCTGGAGTGACTCCTTAGGGGATTTGGGGGTGGAGGAGGGGGAACAAACGTCTTGCAAATGCCTTCATATAATGAGGACTATTCACAGACATGAATTTGAGAGGGAATGGATTTTAAACTATACATACGCTCAATGTACTGCATGGAGCAAATATGATGAGTAACAATGGACACATACTTTATCGTCATGTACTTGTATGTGTAACGAGGGCGAAATGTAATTGAGTATGTACACACAGTGATCGCTTTGACGGTAATGGGCTGTACAGCCCATTACCCCATGTGAGCCCATGTGTTCACTTCCTCCCATAGCAACTGCCGATTACTAGGCTCCTGTTGCATGCTGGGAACTCCACCCGCCTACGTGCTTCTAATCCAATCACATGCGTTGTGGGATTCTAATGCAACAACCCCCTTGACACATCACAAACCTCCCCTCTTCCGGAAACTCAGACCCCGCTCAACCACTGGCCATAGTATGCCGACTTCCTCCGGTCATACCGTAACCCTCCAGCTAGGTGGCGCTATCGAGTACCAACTCACAAGGTTCTGTATGCGTAATCCAGGTCGTGGCATCAATGTAACGAGGGCGAAATGTAATCGAGTATGAACACACAGTAATCGATCCGACTACCGTAGGACAACCAACTGTTTATATACACCGGCATAGCGCCCAGACTTTTAGGTCATGGTGTCACTTCCTCCCGTAGCAACTCCCGTTACTAGGCTCCTGTTCCATGCTGGGAACTCCACCCCCCTACGTCATGTGCTTCTAATCCAATCATATGCGTTGTGATTCTAATGCAGCAACCCCTCAGTTCATTTCACAGTCGCTACATATGCACTATTTATTTATTTATTTATTTTTTTCCTGTGACCTGTCAGTTGTCACGTGATTGGGAGATGGCCGGTTAAGGAGGCGTCAGTGCAGTAGTTAGCACTGCCACCAAAATAACACCACCAAAAACATGCTCCAGTCCCTCTCCAAGGCACTGGCTCACAATCTGTATTATACCCTCAGATTCTGCGCATGTGGCTGCCCACCGCTTCTCAGGGACGGTTTAAATGCAGAGGAAGAATTTCATGTTATGTGTTATGTGACTGATTAAAGTACCTTTACCTTTATGTCACTCACAGACAAACAGGAAATGGATAGTCTGAGATATTGCAGCAAACATATTTCAGTCAAAATAAAACTTGACTCGACTATCTCTACTTGCAAGTTCTACTTTTACCGCTCAGTCTTTCATACGAATAAGTACACAAAAAGTGGACTTATTGACTACACTGTACTCAAGTTAAGCACATGCTTACTTCCCCCAATCTCTGCTCATATCAGAAGGAATACTGGATTTTAAGAAGGAAAGCGGAGGAGCTGTGTGGCCTAAGGGCACCAGAAAGAAGTTGAGTGCCAGAATGTGGAGGGGCTAGCTAATAATACATTCTCTGGCTTCTTCAGCCAGCTGGAACTCTTGTTGTTTGACCTCTCATCCTTGCCATGCTGTGCGAGCCGTCTTCGTCTTTTATGACAAACCCTTGTGAAACAAACTAATAAATCAGAGAGGTCGATGCTCCACCTTCCCTTTTCTCTCGCCCAGATTTAGACTTGTTTACCAAGTCAAAAAAAAAACAGATTATGCACTCAGAGAGTCATTCGAGACATCCTCCTCTCCCTCCATATCTTTAATAACTCCCTCAAAACCCATCTTTTTAGCATTGCATTCCCCGCCTGAATTGTATTTTAATATTTAACTTCATTTGAATCTATCTATCTTTTGATTGTTTTACCTTTATTTTCACTCCTATTACATCTGTTTTTAACCTTTCATACTTAGGCACACCTAAAATTGTAACGTGTCCAGGCCTCCGAACCGGTTTGTTAGGATAATTTATGATTTTAGACTGAGCTTGTCATCTAGCATTGGTTACAACTGGTTGGACTGATTAGCCAGCCGTTAATGACCCTTGCTAATGGTGGTTCTAGGGGGTGACGTCTTTAAGTCAATTATTAGGGCGTCTGGTTTTCTATAATTTCATTACGCAATCTATGGCTGCAGGAAAGACATTAAGTCTCAGATAGAGAACTCAGTGTCTGACGTATATGCCGTATCCCAAGGCAACAGAATGTGCCAGAATGATGTGAATGTTATGACCGCACCCAAGGGGATAGCCAATGAGAGCGGGGATTCAATACAGGTGACCAATCAATGTAGATTCCCAACTTTGCCCCGCCAAGTTCAGGAAGTATGGAAAGATATATGGGATTGATCTTATCCTGGGAAGGGGCAGAGGGAAAAGGACGGAGCCAGAGCAACGCGTTAGAAAAACTATTGTTAGACCGTAATACTTAGAGAGGAACTGTAATATGGATTGATAATGATACATTAAATTGCAACTTGCCTATTTCTTTGTCTTCTTCTTACTCCATTAATTGCCTTCAGAGTCCACGAATCAAAGAACCGGGTAGAGATAAAATGATAATTCATAACAGGTTCAAGGAACGGAAACCGAAAACAAACAGAATTTTACGAGGAGCGGAAACAGAAACGACAAAAATTTTCTTCAACTGTTCCGGAACAGAAAATGGAGCATTCTAAAATCCACAAAACCGGTTAAAAACATTTTTTTTGCTCTCTTTATATTTTAACATATCTCATGTGTGGCAGATTATTTCCGGTTGTGCATCCATCCAACTTTCATCAAGCCCCATGCATCTGTGGCTCCATCTTATGGACAGACGAGGAAGCGAATGTAACGGCGTGTGTATAAACTATATCTCAACTTAACTTTGGACAATGTAAGGAGCTTTAAGAACGAACAAAATCTTTGCCTTCCGAAACGGTTCAGGACCGATATTTTGGTGGCGGAGAGGTTCCAAGAATGAAAACGTTAAACATAGGCCTACTTGAACTATTTGGAACGGAACGCTTTAAAAATAATTTTGTTTTAAAGCCCTGAAAGTGTCTTTGAGTGCTTAGAAAAGTGCTATATAGCATTATGCAGAAATATGCAGCAATAGCCTTGACCCTTTCTTACAAAACTTTTTCACAACATGGTGTTTGAAATTACACTAAATGTGCCGTTGGAAGTTATATTTATAAACATACCAAATTATCCTACAAGAAAGAGGATGTGTTTTCCATTCCCTTCTTTGGCACTAAGCACGTATGAAATATTAATACAATATAATTTAAATGTTCAGTGGAGTGGAAATGTTCTAAACGGCACATTGAGTTGCATTTCCTCCTACAAAATACTGCTGCTCCCCTCCACTACTTAGGTAAAAGGTTAATGGAGGCGCCATTAAACAACAAAGCTTAACAGCTTTGTATGAAAGAACAGTGAAGGCACTCAACCAATAAGACAAAATGAGTCATTTGTGCGAGGACACTCTCAATATAAAAGGAAGCATGCAGTCAATAAACTTTTAAATGTCGTTCTTGCTGGTGCTTGGGCTGGTGGTTTAATGTTCAGAAATATTGTCGCACCATCAGAATCGCTTTTATTGCCAGGTCATGGATAAAACACAACTGGTTCACACCTTGGTACAGTAAAAATACCATATAATATATAATATATAATAATATATAAATATAATCTTGTGAGACTGATTCCTGTCAGTGTTCAGAAGGGAGAAAGTTAGGGGCAAGAAGCTGTTCCTGGATCTGGATTCATCTGTGTGTTAAGTGTTAAGGAGCTTGCTGCCCTACCCTTCATTCATTCCTAATTGATCCAGGTGCATCCTCTCAGCTGATTAACTCTCTCCCCTAGCGATTGGCCGGACAGCTTCGGCACTCCCTATAAATTCTACCCCAAGCGACGTGGCAAAATGTTCTCTTGCCACGTCGCTTGGCTCTGTTCATGGGTACTAACTATATCACCCTGCGTATTGGGGTGAGAATCCCCTAAACTACTGCTGCCCTCTCACCTTGTGTGCTAGGGTGAAAATTCTCTACACTACTGCTGCTGCCCCCTGAATTAGTGCTTTTCCATGGTACTCATGGGAATAGGGGGGTTCCTCCGAACAGAGCCATACCGCTAAGATCATTCTAATTTACAATACAACAACAGAAGATACAACAATGTTCTGTTGTGTTTCCTGGCTAAAATGGTTCTGACAGAAAGCTAAACCACCGCCAAACTGTTCCACCAGCCATGCACCAGGACGGTGAGCCGCGTGCGGTCTGCCTATGCCCTCAGACCACCCAGCGTGGGACACCAGTGTCCCAACACCAATGACACAGAGCCCTGCAGTCTCAACCTCAACTGCTTCAACTACTTCTACAACATCACAGGTGAGCCTTGTTCACAGCTGTTAGATTAATCCCAGGACGATTCTGAGATTAATCTCGACTTCCTCGTGATCTACTTATTTTGGCACAATTAAGGTTGGTGATGCCTGCTCTGCTTCCATTCAACCTTCAACAACATAGAGAAACTATGTACAAAAAATACAATATTGTGTTCACAATTGACTTCCAGTGGGCACATGCAAATCTATCCACTCCTGCCTCCAAAATGTCATCAGTTCATCAACCTACCCTAGAGCATTAACACACCGAATCTGGGACAAATCCATCCGTTCAAAAGATCTGCTGCAGTGGCGCACACAGCGCCAGCAGCTTGCGCAAAACATCCCCGATGGTCTGCATGTCTGTGTAGCGAGTGTGAAACGAACTGAGGGGTCGCTGCATTAGAATCACACAACGCATGTGATTGGATAAGAGAGCACATTATATAGGTGGGTGGAGTTCCCAGCATGCAACAGGAGTTGAGAACTGGAAAACACCATGACCAAAAGTGTGTACCCTACGACGGTGCATATAAACAGTATGTTGGACGGCCTATTACCGTCGAAGCGGTCACTGTGTGTATATACTCGATTTACATTTTGCCCTCGTTACATCAGGGATACAACAAGCTCCATATTTCACAACACCCCCATATTTATATTCATGCATTTGCTAGCAGGCCACAACACCATCACTTGCCTCCTTTTCGCTCTACACTGCCACCAACGGGAAGCACCCCCCCCCCCCCGTGCGCTTGCCAGATCCCGGCCAGGAGAAATCAACCTGTGACGCGGCTGATAGCACACACACACACCGCTGGGGAGTCACCACGGCTTATATTGCGCCCTGGTGACCTATCAGAACATGCAGCCGTACGTGGCTTGTTGTGATAAAGATCCGTGTTGGGGACCAGATGGTGTTGGTGGAGACTAAAGCAGTAGTACCGCTGGCACGGGCGGCGAGGCAAGACAAACAGCGAGGCTGCAGAGCTCGGGAGAGATATCTGCAGAAATGCTAACGAGAGGAGTTTCTTTGTGGGCGCCACTGTGTACAGCATGCGCCGCGAGGTACTGGTGGGATTACCAACAAGTGTTTAGCCGCAAGCTGTTGGAAAATAATTCTTATTTAGAATGCAACGTCTGCCGACCGCCTTTTACTCTCTCTCTCTGCCTTTGTGCTTTCCTTGTTTATTTTGATTAATTATAAAAATGGCCAGGATATTTCTGTTATCACCATTGCTGTCAATATGATATCATAACTCATGATAAAAATTATTATTTTGTAGCACTGCAATGAGTTTAATAGTTGTCCAAAACGGTCACATGGAGCAATAATGAAAATAAATGTATCAACTGGGAGGGTGGCTGTAGCTCCAATTCACCAAAAGGTTGGTGGTTCTAATCCCGCCCCCGACAGTCTCGATGCCAAAGTGTCCTTGGGCAAGACACTGAACCCCAAATTGCTCCCAATGGGGAGAGAATGTGTGATTGAGAGGTCACTGTAAAGCGCTTTGAGTGCCACTATGTGGTAGAAGAGTGCTATACAAATGGAAATCTTTCTTTCTTTATTCTTTTTTTTTTAATTTCTTCATTCCATTCATTTGATGTTTTATATTGTCACAAATTCCGAAAGGAACTTAGAAAGAACCCAGAGAGGACAACAAGCAAGGGTTGAAAACCCTTTTTATTTACACTCAAAAGTTAGTATTTAATTGTCATTGTGATAGTCATAAGCCCTTTTGGGGTCTGTGGAAATACAATGACAAACCCTATCTATTCGAAGTCCATAGATTCGTCTTCCGATGTGGTACTCATCTCAATGTCGGACTGGAATTGGTCCACCAGGGTGGATACGGGTTCCGGTTTGGAAGTCCTGGAGGTCAGGCAGACTGACAATGTCGGTTACACATCACCCCCCTTGCTTCGTTCATCGCTTTACATAAATATTGATAAAATACAGTCAAAGTCCGTCTTGAAGTTACTCACCGAGTGGTCACATGTTCTTCTGGACCAATAGGCTGGCTGCTCCTATTAGTAATTCCAATAAGAATGAGAAAATGGAATGGTTGCGGAGATTAAGGAATCATGCATTTGTGGGGCGTAGATCCGCATGAGAGCATTTGGGTGTGAAATAGCACGATCATTTTAAAATAACGCGGTAGGTGTATGCTTCCACCGAATAGACATGTCGAAAAACAGTCTAAAACACAGCACAATAAATGGAATCGGCAGTGACCTTAGGTATAGACCCAGACGCTCACCCTAACCGGAACTACCCGCCGAACTGGTCTATATGCCGCTGTTGAATGGACGAAAGATTGATCTAACGTCAAACTCTCTGTCCCCTCCAGACTGGAGTACATGTCAGCTCAGCTCCAATGCAGTGTGCGGGATGGGCACCAAGACCAGGATGCTGGACTGTGTCCGAAGTGATGGGAAATCTGTCAACCTCAAGTTCTGTGAAGAGGTAAAACACAGCGACTATACATTATGCTAGCAGCCTAACGAAGCAAGTTTTCAGAGCAAGCATAGGGTGTGTATATATATATATATATATATATATATATATATGTATATATATGTGTATATATGTGTATATATGTGTATATATGTATATATATATGTATATATATGTATATATATATATATGTGTGTATATGTATATATGTATATATATGTGTATATGTATATATGTATATATATGTGTATATATATATGTATATATATATATATATATATATATATATATATATATATATATATCTCACAGGCAATTTTTGTCAGACCAAGATAATGGGTGACACCACCTGCACCTTGACCCTGCCACAGCTCTTAACAACAGCCTGTACAGGATTCATTCCCAACAACAATGCTGACCTTATAATCAACCTGGCCCATGCATTATGGACTGAATAGCAGTTCTCTTGTTTTGAGAATGCAGTTAATGGGTTTTTTCCCATTCCCAGCCATCACAGGATTATGGTGTAGATGTGTGGTGCTCATATAATGTGTATTTCTCAGTGCTATCGAATGCCCATACCATAATGGAGGTCCCTCTCCCAGGTTAGCGCATAGACAAGTTTAGGGGCCATTTCCTTGTTACTTCCGGTTCGTCTCCTGATGTGCTAGTTTCCTCCGGTCGGGCGTTTTTTTCTTTTTAGTGGATGGGAAACCACAGATTGTTTTGGGCACCTGGTTGGATATGAAACACATTTATTTGATAAGCCCCTGAGCAGGGCCATATCCATACATACGGTAAATGGAATACACACAGGCGCAATGTCCTTACAACGGTAACAAAGTTTGACTTCAAATGCATATTTGCTGCTGGAAAATTAACGCACACATATTTTATTATTTAATCACTTGTGACGGTGTTTTCCCACCTTTAAATCATGTTTGGCATATGCACATTGGCGTTAGTTACTATTGTTATTTGCTCAAAAGGATTACACCCGGCTGCAGGCACCAGGGAAGTCAAAACCATTGTTAACACAGTTTTAATATTTAAAAGTATTTAATAGGGCTCCATGCATGGCAATGTGATAACAAGACTGTGTGTGTGTGTGTATTCCCTTCCCAGCAATGCCCGCGACAAGCGTCAACTTAAATTGAAACAATGCCATGTACAACTTGTACCAAGCCAACAGGAACGAAATTAACCATTCTGGGAACAATATTTTTTTTTCCTAACCGGTTCAGGAAAATTTCAATTTATTGGTGGAATTAGCGGAAACGCTATAATTCTCTTTCTGTTTGGAACAAACCGATTGGGAAGAAATATGGGTTCAAAGACCTGCTTTTTATTGCCTTATGTCATGTAAATTGATCCGTCGTTGCGTTGACTGTGGAGTTCCCAGCATGCATCTGAATGCATGTCTTTATTGAGTATTTCTGGGCTGTGTCACCCACCAGAATTGACACGAGCTAAATTATCCACGGTTTCCAAAAGCAGCTTCTCGTTTCCCTACGGCTGCCATATTTCTGTTGCTGCAATGAAATGCATTTCCGCGCTTATCTCAATGCAACGCACAGAGGCGCCTGTGGAACCATTGCTAATTGGTGACTTCTTAACCATAATAACATCATTAACACATAAACATGCTTTCCTTAAATTCCAACAACTTACACTGCAGTACGTTTTCATTTGATGAGTACGTGTCATCAACGCGGACTTGGACATGCACATGCATGAACAAATATATTTGAAAAGTGTGCTGTTTGTGTTTGAAAACTGAGCAACTAGCCAAAATGTGTTGACAAACAATAAAACCAGATCCTATTTGAAGACCTCAAGCATATCACTCTGGCGTGCCCCAGAAAAAAAAAATCATGGTAACTTTGTGCCGTCGACCCCTAGCCAGAGATGGCAAAAGCACAGAGATTTCTTACATGAGTAAGAGTAAAATACATGAGTTAAAAAATCAACTCGAGTAAGACTAGAAAGTACTGATCCAAATATATACTTGAGTAAAGTAAAGAGTACAGGCTGAGAAATGTACGCAAAAAGTATTTTTGAAAGTAGAAAGTACAAACTAAAAAAAAGGGCATGTAAAATGCAAAAAAAAAAATCAATGTTGGTTTGTCAATTTTATTGTTTGACTAAATTACTAACAACCTAGCCTAATTTATCTTATATCTCGGGAGTAAATTAAAACCACTTATTAATTGGGACTGTACTCGGTGCATCAGCGCCCCCTGCTGACTCATATTATACATCTTATTAGAAAAGGTAACAGGCCTGTTTTGGTAAAAGTAAGGAGTAGAAGTACAGGTATTTTTTGTTAAAATGTACTCAGTACAAGTAAAAAGTAATCACAGAAAAAAGGACTTCTAAAAGTATAGATACTTGAAATGTTTACTTAAGTACAGCACTTAAGTATTTGCACTCCGTTACTTGCCATCTCTGCCCCTAGCGCATAAATAAACCAAATAGATGCTGAAAGGAAAGTTGGTGCCATCTGGAGGACCCTACAATTACACAGTGTAGTCGAATAGCTGCATTGCCCAGTTTCATTTTAATGTGTAATAAGTCACGAATCAATAAAGCACGTGTAGCCCAACACCGAGAGTTGTGGCATCGAGTCGTTAAAGCCTGATCTCCCGTCCTGGAAGAAGAGAATCACGGTTAAGTTACGTTTTTAGTCTTCAGCGTAAAAAGAACGTAAAGAACACAGTGGACAATGTTTCCCATTGATGTGAGGACCCAATTACGTGCTCAATTATCTAGGGATTGTAACAACTCGTCCTATACGCTGAATTAATGTCTCTTAAAGTAGGGTAGGAAAGTGCTGGCTTTGTGGCACAGTCAGTAACACACCCGCATCCAGCACATTTAGGGTGCTTGTGACTTGGTTCACAACACGGGCAGCGTTGTGAGTTCTCCTCCCCTCTCTGACATTTCTGCAATGTCTTCCCTAATCTCTCTCATCTGATTTTTGAACTAACTAAATGTAAAATGTCGCTTTCGCAAAAAATAAATAAACAAAAGTAAGGTACAGATGCTGCACCTAACGCGCCCCCGTGTTTATCGCAGCATCCACAGTGCCGCATGTTCTCCTCCCCTCATCGGCTTGTCAGTGATGTCTACCCCCGACCTCTTCAGCGCAGTTTTCGACTATCCTATCTAATGAAGATGAAAAATCGTGCTGACGCCGGGAAAAATAACTTAAGTAAGGTAGAAAATATTCACGCAGCGGACCAGTGGTTCAATATTTGTACACTGCGGTCAAGCGGCTAACTGGTATCAATCAGCAATGAAATCATGAGAAATTCTCCCATTGAATGCAGTGTTTTTCATCCATGTTTAATCACTCCCATTACTATTCCTGGCTCAGCTCTGCTATTAGGCCAGCGGCGCTGTGGAATATTCAACGGTGGTGTCATGCTAGTTCCCCTGTCTGTGCTGCAGGCTAACAGGACTTATCCTGCTCTAATTTCTCTTGTCGCCCAGTAATTGTAGCTTGAAGGATGTGGTTAAACGCAGTGCGCCCAGCCAGCCGCACCCGGGCAACACCGGCTTCCAGCCACGGCTTTACCGAAAAAGATATTCAGCATTCAGCAAATGTGTGCGTTGCCTCCAGTCGCAGGAGCTGTTTCCCAATAGTCAATGTACTTTCTTTTAAGGGGATATCAGCACTGCTGATACATTGACAAATCTTAACCCTATATTGTTCTCCTGCTGAATATTATCAGTATTACATTATTATTATAATTATTATTTTTTTTATTATTATTGGCAAGGGCAATGGATGCGATGGGAAGGCCTGGACAAGAAAAGAGTTGGTTGAAACGAGCTTTGGGAAATGTAGGCAAGAAACATCAGCTTCATCATAAGGGCGATCTATGCCGTGCTTCCATCTCCAAAGAACCTCCATCGATGGTATGACGAAGACTTGTCTTCTTAACCAGCCTCTCACAGGGCCGCAAGGCACAATCAGGTCCTCAAGCGCCTGGCTGCAGTAATAATAATAATAATAATAATAATAATACATTTAATTTGTTAGCGCCTTTCAGGTCACTCAAGGAGACTTTACAAAGAGCAAGCAACAGAACATCCGTAATTGTGGTCAAGAGGACTGCAACCAATTCATTGCCTCCAAGTGCAAACAAACCCAACAAAGCAACATTACAGGATAGGCCCAAGCATCTTCCTCCAAAACTGGAATATGGACACCTTGGTGTGTCCTGTACGACTGGAAGAAGCTTGTTGATCTCGGGCAGCAACTTTTTTTCCACCTGAGATTGCTTCCACCAACGTCAGACCAGATATAGTTCTCTGGTCCCCATCACAGAAGGCGGTGTATATCACCAAGCTCACAGCGCCTTGGGAGGACTCTGTCGGGGAGGCCTTTGAGCGCAAGACCTGCGCTACACTGAGCTGGCAAAAGCACGGATGGAACAGGAAAGTATGTCCAGTGGAGGTCGGATGCTGAGGATGTGTGGCTTTTTCCACCATTAAAAGAGATAGGAATCCAGGGATTCCAGACTGTCAGAGAACTCTCACAAGCAGCCACTGGTAGCCAGTGGATCTGATGAAAGCCAAAGGGACCCATCCTGTGCGGCAACATTTTTGCAGGGCACCAGGTATGCGGCCAACTGCCATAGGGTTGAGCTCAGGAAAGAGGATGCCCCTGCTTCGCACAGTCCCCTGGGAGTTTGTTTAACAATTGGGCTTGAGGCTGGCCACCTTTGATGAGGGTGCACAATGTTCAATGGCCGAAACGCCCAGTGAACCAAAGGAACACTACTGATGATGTGTCTCAAAATTTCAACAACCTCAAATACACCTTCCAGGCCACTCTGACGTTGGACTCTTGTGTGAGGGCAGACCATATTCTGGAACAATGGACAGGCGAACATCATGTCTGGTGTTTCTATGATTATTATTATAATTATTATTATTGTTATTACTCCAGGCATTTCTTTGACAACTGTAGACCATACCTCTGGGCAAGATACCTAAATAATAAGAAACATGATGACTGAATGAGCGATGGGCAATCCTGCGTGATATGTGGACTCTACATCGGGGCTTAAAAAGAGTTCATATCTTATCTTGCTCTCATTCTAAGCAAGAAAGATATAAGAAGTTACGTCCATATCAGATTAGCCACTGGCACCAAAATGTCTTAGTTCTTGTCTCACAAAACAACACAGATAGATGAACAGAGCGGCATGGACATTTTTTGCTTGTTCACACAAGCATTTTGTCTCCTATAAAAAACATGAAAACAGAAATAAAAAATGATGTGAGGGGGGGGGGGGGAAAAAAAAAAAAATCAGGAAAATTTT
>OMKY01059513.1:0-10062 GCA_900302395.1 Bregmaceros cantori | reverse complement strand
TAAATAACAGCCTCCCGAAATAATACCAGCATTCCACATGGCGGAACCGCTGCAATACACTTGCCACACAAGGCATTTACCGACTCGCTGTGTTGCAGGCCCTCGCGGCGTGATTTTCAATTTATCCTACATGGACATACTGTGTATTTTGGTGTTTGTTGGACCACACAATATATTCATATTTTTCACTATATATGGCACACGGTTGCCAAATTTCCCATCAAATATTGATTCTTAGACTCTGGGAAGGATCAAGGAATCCATTGATATATGCATTCATTATGAGTTTAAATGGAATTTAGAACTATTGAGAGAAATGTGAATTGAAATTGATGCCAAAAACACAGAGGGAATTGTGTTTTTCTCTTGTATTTTGGTCCAAATCAACACCTGGTGGTGATGTTGAGTAAAATAAAACATGATGTAAATAGTGGCCATAACTAAACTAAGTTTCAAACTCAGAAATCTCAATTTTTACCCATAATTCAACACTTATATCTCTGGAACAAGAGGGGTTAGACACGCAATTCTCTTTTTTTTTTGGGTTGAATACAGAATATCACCAACAAAATGAGCCATTGTGTGAATTAATAGACGATGTATAAAATATTCTGTGGGGCCGAAAATGCCCAAAAAACCCTGGCAACTTGGAGACAGTGGCTGTGTCCGAAATTGCTCCCTATCCCCTACTCCCTACCCCCCATTTAGTGCACTCACTTATAGTGCACTCAACAGCAACGGCCAAGATTTTGGACACTAGAGTCGGCACCGTCAAACATATTATAAAGTATAATTATAAAAAATATAATTATAAAATGCAACAATCATCACAAAAAGTCAAAAGTACTTACATTTATAACTATTTGCTGCAGTTGGTCGCTATTTACTCCCACCGAGCCATGTTTTTGAAGTTTAGGTCATTTATGGTCATTTTTAAAACGTCTCGCAATGCATTATGGGTTATATTCCGTTTAGGGTACATCCGATGTTCACTACTTTTTGCGGTGCATTGTGGGATACTTTCAGTGCACTATATAGGGTACATGGAGAATTCGGACACCCCTACAAAATGGCGTGTGCCCCATATAGCATGGCGTGTTTCGGGTGCTCCAAAGCTCTTTCAGCCATAGGCTTATTTTACCACGGTGCTCTACGGAGAGGTTCAAGAGGTCTTTTGTGCTGGCTTCGGTCAAATATTACAATGAATATTTCTGCCCTTTGATTTTTCCTTTCCTTTTTTCTATTGATGTTTTTGTTTTCTTCTCTGCATGCACAAGGTTCTTCTGTAATTTTGTGTATGGCCGTCGCACTGTGCTGTTGTTGTGCTGTTGTTCTGTCTATTGTTAACCTGTCTGCTCACTTGCTCTGGTGGCAAAATATGTTTCCCCTCAGGGATGAAATTAAATAAACCATACCATACCATACCATAGTGCACTATATGGGGGTTAGGGAGCGATTTCGGACACGGCCAATGAATGCTGAAGAGGCTCTGAAGTCAAAGAGTTAACGGGTTGAAGAAAATGGCCACGCCGGAAGCAGGTACAGAGGTCAACATCGAATAAGACGGACTACCCAAAGAAGAATGATGAATGTATGAGTGCAGCTTTGGCCATCGCCATGGACGGAATCCAAATATCAAACAATCTGACAAGGAATGAGTTGATCCGTTCATCGTTGTGACATCATCTGTTGGTCATGTCTTTAAGCCCTGTGAGCTTCGTCAACAGGCTGGCATTCAGGGGAGCTTGTTCTTTTTCAAAGACTGTCTGATTGTAAAAGATGTTATTCTCAAAGCTTCCTCATCAAAGATTCACCACCCTGACAATCAACTCTCAACACCTCACTGACACACACACAGAAATACACACACAGACAGACACTGACACACATAGTCAGACACACACACAAACAGACACAGATACACAGAGACAGAGATACAAAGACACACACAGACAGACACAATACACTGATACCAATACACACAACTGACAGAGACTAACAGCCACACTAATACACAGACATCAACCCACTTACACAGACACTTACACAGACACACAGACTATCCCAAATAGAAACACGCACCGACACACACAGACACACTAAAACCAGGCATACAGTGTGATTTCGGATCATGCATTTTTGAGACGGGGCCGAATTTTGGGCCAATCCTGCATTTCACATTGTGCAGTGTACATGGGGTCACGAGAGGCGATGAACACCCCCAGAAGAACAACCGATCCAGAAGACCACCCGATCCAGAACACCACCCCATCCAGAACACCACCCCATCCAGAAGACCACCCCATCCAGAACACCACCCCATCCAGAAGATCACCCCATCCAGAAAACCACCTGATCCATCGTTCGGGAGATCCAGTCGGGTCGTGAGGGCAGGTACTGATTTACCAGTTTGTGGTGAGATGACCAAACGATTCTCCAAAGTTTGTGGTGATATGACGAGGGCTTTGAACCGATTTTTTCCCAATCGGTTCGCTCCAAACAGAAACGGAATTAGAAAAAATATTGTTCCCGGAACCGTTAATTTTGTTCCTGTCAGCTGTGTGTTTCAATTCAAGTCAGCGCTGGTCGCGGGCGCAGCTGGGAAGGGAAGGTGCACGGCGGCAGAGACTGGCGGAGCAGCGGACACTTTTGGGACGAACCGCGCCGTCTGTCCCATACGAAATAACACCGGTATTTATCGGTTACCATTATTTTTAAATAAGTGTTCCCGTTCCAGAACATAAAAAATAATAATGTTTACGGTTTTGGTTTTCGTTCCTTGAACTGGTTCAAAGGCCTGGATATGACCGAGCGATTCTCCTGGGCTCGTGGTGAAATGACCAATTCCCCCCTCGTTGACCTTCTAATCAGCAGCAGAGAAACGGAGGCCGTCCACAAACAATGGCGGCGAGCGCGCTCCTTAACGCCCGCACATCAACTTTAACAACGCCATCCGTCAATCCGGGCCTCTCCCCGGTCGCCTCCTTCCGGAGGCAGGCTCCCTCTAATGAAAGACCATTAAGGCGCTATTTGGGATGACTCGCGACGCACTTAAAATGACTGACTGTCTCTTGCGAGCCGACTCAGTCCGCGGCGCTTCCCGGGAAACAGCGGCGTCAGCAATATACAACGTTTTGTTTGAGCGATCGCCCTGTTATTCTATTTATTTTTTAAGTGTTTATTTTAAACGGACAGACCCTTTTGGGCCGAGGTGGGGGTGGATAGGGATCCTGGGCCGTTTTTATTCACTGCTTAGTCACATTTTATGCACCACGGGTGTTATTCAGTCAGCATTTATTTGCAAACAAGCAAATCTTAAGCAAACAGAATGAACCTGGTTATCTATTTAGAAAGAAAAAAAAAAGCGGTCATGACGCAGTGGTGGTGGGAATTTGCAGAAAATGCAATTTTAAGATATTATTTTAGATTTTGCGTCATGGCATCAGGATGATTTATTGGCAGAAGAAGATCACAGCCTCATCCTAACCAATCCCTCCAGACTCCCTACGGGTTTATATAGCTCAAGTCACATACGCCTGCCGGCTTCTGAGAGAGAGTGAGGGCTAAATATTTGTATTTTTAGATTATATATTAATTGTTAGAATTATCACTTAGATTGACCTCTGCAGCTGCCACTTATTTGACATGTCTCTGTGGGTCGCTATAGATTGACCTTCAGCGCCGTGGAACACCTTCGGCGCATGGCGGATCGCTTGGAGCTGCGCCTCCTCTGCCCTGCTGCAGAGAGGCGAGCTGACTGCTTCTCTCGCCAGCGCTGGGAGTGTTCCCGAAGCGGGACGTTCAGCGTGTCTTTTCCAAAACCAAAACGACAAAACACTTATGTCATATTACGCTTACAGCACAACAATATGAAAAAAACAAGCTTAGGTTAACTCAAATTAACAACGATTGAAAGTAGTGCTTGAGAAGCATGTGTCTAAAGCACATTTCGAATGCAATGGAATTTGAAGATGAATCCCTTCTTTTGGATTTTGTGAGCTGCCACCAAGTCTGTGTGGGTCGCTATGAAAAGACCTTTAGACAGGATGAGTGCTTTGTTCGGGTGACATCTGGTCTATTTCATGACAGAGTGAGGAAAAGAAGGAACATTGTTGCTGATCTCACCGTCCTGCGAACAACCTTTTCACTCTCCTTCCTTCTAGGAGGCCTAGAGTCCTGCATGCTAAGACCTCCAGACTTAGGGCGTATTCAAAGCAACGTGTTTATCCCGGGTGCGACTCGTTTTAACCGAGATGGAACTCGTTTCCGAGTTGTCCCAGTTGGTATGAATGCGCCAAGCGGGTCCGAGTCCGCGCTAAATCATCCGAGACGAGCCCTGCTCATCGAGGTGGTCCGAGCCCGGGATTGAACTTGCGGCAAACGCGCCGTGAGCTTATTATTATTATCATAATCAATATTTCTTTATGGTACTTTCTCTTCCTCTTCTTTTCAATATTTTAACTGCGGTCCGGAGTGAACGCGCCGCACGCACGCGTGCTCACGCACACACACACACGCACACACACTGAAAAGCTCCGTCGAAATGCTGCTCTAGTTACGTTACCTTCTCCCGCTTCGTGAGTGGCTAATATTCATCCAATCAGCGAGGGACAGCAGAAAACACGTGTAGTTGTTGACAAATGTATCTCGGGTCTTAAACGCCGGTTTGAATGCTACTGTGACCAATCAACCCGCGTCACCCGCAGGAAAGAACCCGTGCTCTATCCAGGAACCAAACAAATTCAAAATGCGGTTTGAATACACCCTTAACAAGAGTTTCTACAGAGACCTGCATGCTAAGACCTCCAGACTTAACAAGAGTTTCTATAGAGACCTGCATGCTAAGACCTCCAGACTTAAGAACAGTTTCTATAGAGCCCTGCATGCTAAGACCTCCAGACTTGAGAACAGTTCCTATAGAGCCCTACATGCCAAGACCTCCAGACTTAAGAACAGTTTCTATAGAGCCCTACATGCCAAGACCTCCAGACTTAAGAACAGTTTCTATATAGCCCTGCATGCTAAGACCTCCAGACTTAACAACAGTTTCTATAGAGCCCTGCATGCTAAGACCTCCAGACTTAAGAACAGTTTCTATAGAGCCCTGTATGCTAAGACCTCCAGACTTATAAACAGTTTCTACAGAGCCCTGTATGCTAAGACCTCCAGACTTATAAACAGTTTCTACAGAGCCCTGCATGCTAAGACGTCCAGACTTATAAACAGTTTCTACAGAGCCCTGCATGCTAAGACCTCCAGACTTAAGAGCTGTTTCTACCGACCCCTGCATGCGAGGACCTCCAGACTTAAGAGCATTTCCTATAGACCTGTCTGCAGGGGTTAATTTGAGCCGGAACATGCCGGAAAAGGATCCCCCACCTCCTCATTTTGACCCCCCTGCGTTTCCTGGACCGATTTGGGCTGATCCGCCACCTCTTGTGAATAATATTAATATTTATTTATTTAATAAAAAAATATATACTAAATACATTGATGGGGTGTGTTCTAATAATATATCTTCAGATGTGTTAAATGGGCGTGTCGACGCCGCGCTTTCCTGTGCGACGAGCCGGATGCGTGTGCCCGTGCTTACTCGGCCAGCGCTCAGGTTCCATGCCCCCATTATTGCTTGTTTTACACGCAAATAGGCGTCCATCTACACCCTTTAGCACGTGAGCACCGTATACCTTCATGGGAGCATAGATGTTGCTCAGAGTCGCAGAATATACACGCAATCCCCGAATCCCCAGACTGCTGCGGACTCCGGTTGGCTAAAAGTTCTGCATCCACTGTGCGCTTCCTTTTTTTTTTCGTTGACTCTGCAATAACACATCTAACAAGACAGCCAGCTCTGTTTTGGTGGCGCATTGAAAATAAAGTGTTGAATGGGAAACTTTCGCTTTCACTGGCATGCGTGTTTAACGGATATAATGTTGGTGGGTACGGGTTTGCATTTGAAATGACCACGGGTTAGTTGTCGGGCACGGTGCAGTGCTCCGCGGGCATGGATGGGCAGGGGTCTCAAAAAACGGACCCGTGCAGGACTCGTTGGGTCGTTCTTTACTTGCTTTTCTGTGCGTTCCGGGACCTGAGTCCATGTCGTCATCGACTTGCTATTGTATGTATTTTTGTTAACGGATATAATGTTGGTGGGTACGGGTTTGCATTTGAAATGACCACGGGTTAGTGGGCGGGCACGGTGCAGTGCTCCGCGGGCATTGGTGGGCAGGGGTCTCAAAAAACGGACCCGTGCAGGACTCGTTGGGTCGTTCTTTACTTGCTTTTCTGTGTGTTCCGGGACCTGAGTCCATGTCGTCATCGACTTGCTATTGTATGTATTTTTGTTCTAGCACCTAATGATTTACAAATTAAGCATTGCCTGTCTGTCTGTAGCGTACCTGTCTGTCTGTATCTTATGGAGCTAATGAAGCCATTGTGGGTGAGGTGTATGGTCTTCACGGTGCCCAGAGCTTCGTCGTAGGTGAACGTCACCAATGTGGAGTCATAGACCACCTCCGATAACCGGGCAGCAGGAGTGTACCTAAAGAGAAAGAGAGAGGGAGAGAGAGAGGAGAGAGAGAAGGAGAGAGAGAGAGAGAGAGAGAGAGAGAGAACAAAACAGGTGAGCCCACCTCATATCCCAACCAAGCCCTACAAAGCCAAGAGAAAAATATAGAGAGGATTGACCTCAGCCAGCTCATCCTCAGGCTGGCCATTAGACCCCCGTACCACCACAGGGCCACCAAACATTATGTACTAAAGAAATTATCAACAAAGAGAGAGATAACTATGTCACCTACTGACTGTGAACGACTGACGTGCCGCGTGTCATATTTGATTGATTGATTGATTGATTGATTGATTGCTTGAGAGAGAGAGAGGAGAGAGAGGAGAGAGAGGAGAGAGAGGAGAGAGAGGAGAGAGAGGAGGAGAGACAGACAGAGAGAGAGAGGGAGGGAGGAAGAAAGAGAGCGGGGGAGAGAGAGAGAGGGAGAGAGAGAAACAGAGAGAGAGAGATAGATTGAGATTTCCAATCAATCTCAATCTTGGCCTAGTTGAACAAATACCTACAGATTTTAATCCCGTCCCTGCTCACCGGTACACCACAGAGCGATGTGTGCCGAGGTACTGCATCTTGAGCAGGCGTCCGTCCAAGCTGTAGTCCTGCAGGAAGTGGGCGTGGCTGTCGGGCGGGGTGTACATGTTGCGGTAGTACCCCAGGGACAAGAAGGACTGCAGGGAGTGGCGCACCATGCTGGGCATGGTCACCGCCAGGAGCCGGTCTGTGTGGTCGTACTCAAACACGTAGCGCCGCTGGCTGTGGAGCAGCAGCATCGTCGTCTGGAAGGGACGACAACGTTATTTTAATATTCCACCAAGATATGGGGCGCGCGCGGTGGCCGAGCGGGTAGGGAGCGCGTCGCCTGGACCATGGTTCGAGCAGCACAGTTCAACTTTGCTGAACAGTGCTGTATAATCCTGAATGAAGAGAACCCCCGATGCTACACATCCAGTCTGATCATTGGGGAAAGGGTAAGATGATCTGTGAGGTTTGGGAAAGGATATAATGAGTATTCAGCAAACCATGGGACTTTCTGGCACAAGCAGCAAAGGCTAATAGCTAAGATTAGCAAACACAGCAACACAACCATTTGACAGACCACGGCTGTAGAGGGTGGGCAGAACAGCGGAGAAAATAATCGGCACCGCCCTTCCCTCGTTGCAGGACCTTTTCCATGACAGGGTGAGGAACCGGGACAAAAACATTGTAGTGGACTCCTCCCACCCAGCACACCACCTTTTCTTCCTCCTTCCCTCGGGAAGCTGCTATAGAGCCATGCGTGCTAAGACCTCTAGACTGAGAAACAGTTTCTTCCCACACGCAGTGATGTTTCTGAACACAGGGGTTAGCCCTGCTTGATATGGTAACATGTGTTGAATCTATGCCAAAGCCACTATATAACATATGTGCTGCGTTTCTTTCTTTTGTGTTGACCTTGTTCATTACCTGTTGATCTTGAGAGAGTTGTTTCATGGCCAACTAAAATTCCATGTGTGTGTACGGTGGTCATGCATATGCGATACGGAGAATTAAACTGAATCTTGAATCTATTTTCTACTATCTAGTATAAACTTCAGACTCACCTTGTCCACATAGGTGTAGCTCCAGATCTTTCCGTTGACCCAGGCGCGGGACACCACGCGCTCTCCCTCGTACTCAAGCCGCTCGGACCAGTCTCCGCGGTGGATGGCTCCGACTAGCCCGGCGGGGGAGTAGGTGACGTTGACCTCGGTGTACTTGCTGCTGGGCGACCACACCACAGGCCGGCCGAGCCGGTCGTACTGGACGTGCAGCGTGAATTTGCGGTGGTCGTCGTAGATCTTGCCCATACGCGTTGTTTGATCGAAGTCGATGGAGAGCAGGTTCCGATTGTGTGCCTGCAGCAGGAGCATTGTTGAGGACCAGTTAGTCCAGGTTAGTCTAGTTTAATCTAGACTAGTCTAGTTTAGTCTAGTCAAGTCCAGGATAGTCTAGTTTAATCTAGGATAGTCTAGTTTAATCTAGAGTAGTCTATGCAAGTCTACCTTAGTCTAGTCTAGTCCAGGCTAGTCTACTTTAATCTAGGCTAGTTTAGTTTAGTCTAGGCTAGTTTAGTCCAGGCTAGTCTAGTCCAGACAAGTCTAGTTTAGTCCAGGCTAGTCTAGTTTAATCTAGGCTAGTTTAGTTTAGTCCAGGCTAGTCTAGTTTAATCTAGGCTATTGCTGATTGGTGTTCAGATGCTGGCTGACACCATAACCGGTCTGGTTACGGTAACTTAAATAACAAGTTGACTTCCCTCAACTCATGTTGAAGAATATTAAAGTTGTGTATATAGGGTGGATCGATTTGGGGACTACACTATCCCACTACCCCACTACGCTATCCGATATACATTTGGAATGTTATGTATTTATGATCTTTTATATATTATTAAGTATTTTTTACAACGTTTTTTTATTCCGGCGTCAGTGCAATTTTTCATCTTTATTTAGTTGTAAACAGGTTGAAGAGATTGGGGGTAGACATCGCAGACAAGCCCACAAGGGGAGGAGAACTTGTGGCACTATGGACACTGTCATCAAATCCACAGCATGATCACTATGAATGGGAATGCATTAGGTGCAGTGTCTTCAACCACTCGCCAACGACGCCCCCATGTAATTTTTGTTTTGTTTTGCCTGATCCGTGGTTTATCCGCAAGGTCTCTGGGTTCAGTTACGATCCATACATCTCTAGTGTTCAGTCTGCTACAAGTGGGGAAATAGTCAAATGATGAGTGTGTTACTGGTTGTTGGTGCGGCACACCTCACTTTTCCACAAAATCCCTTTTCTTCCCAAGAGACAATTAAAGTCTTTTTCTTTTACTCAGACTGACAGCTCTCTCTCGCTCGAAAAAAAATAAAATTCTATTTGAAGATGAACGGCTGGAGACTGTCTGTAAGTGGTATTTAAGACAGACATGAATTAATATAAACTCCACAGAGAGGCTGACGCTGTGCTTTTGAAAGGGTGATAATTTTACAATCATTCCGCCATCAACGCTACATTACTAATTACATTATCATTATTATTATTAATAGTGGTAAAATGTGGAAGACTGTGAATAGCCTCACGCAGCATTTGTGCCATATTTTTACTCCAATTATTCTTCAATAATTGATTTCAACTGACTCTTGCTTTCTGAGTGCCAGGACACCACCGGAAAACCTTTGTAAAAAACCTTAGAGGAGATCATTTTTATCATTTACTCTGCGCGTAGCAGACTGTGCACCAACATGGGTCAAACTTCTCTCAAGGCGTCGAGGAAGGGCGTATTCAAACCAACGTGCTTATCCCGGGTGCGACTCGTTTTAACCGAGATGGAACTCGTTTCCGAGTTGTCCCGGTTGATATGAATGCGCCAAGCGCCAAGCGGGTCGAGACTACCTAGTCTCGACCTGCTCTTTCCCCTCTCCACCTCCCTCTCTCTGACATTATTTAATTATTATTGTCATAATCAATATTTTATTATGGTACTTTCT
>OMKY01059504.1:0-11261 GCA_900302395.1 Bregmaceros cantori | reverse complement strand
GGCAATTGTCTGCTTCTTATGGATAGATTCTTGGTCCCATGATGCACTGTGTGATCGTTCCATTGTGTGTATAGCAACCCCTAACGGTTCCTTACACAACCGTCACACTTGTTTAAAGCGTAACATAGACAGTGTTTGAGAGAACACGCTGTCATGACAATATAGGGGACAAGTGTAGAGGAATCAATAGACTGCTCAATAGAAAGCTTAGGCATGACTAGCCGCCTGCATGCACGCAGCCGTGTTACGGTTCATGGCGTTTTCCTTCTAACACCTTGCAACGGGTCCTGACCATCCGTAGATGTTGTCGCAACATTGTTTAATTTTTCTTCCTCGATTACTTCTCCTTTTATTTACGTTATTTTTTGGGCGCAAGCGCCATTTTTAAATTCATTTTATTGATTCTATTATTTTATTGAGAGATACTGTTAGGATTAGCTGGGAAATTGGGATGAAGGGGGATGCGACATTGCAGAAAAGCTTGAGAAGGGATTCGAACCCACGATGCTGCTCGACCTATGGTCTGGGGGTAACGCGCGCAACATAACCACTCTGCCACCGCCTCGCCCCCCATCACCCCTTCCTCCCTCCCCCTCTGCTTCTTTTACTTTCCATTAAGCCCTTGAGTTTTGCTAGGCCTATTCGGGAGCACTTGACAATAGAGTTTGAGAGATATGCTTTTGATCATCAGCCATTATTGATTTGAGTAATGTCCGGTCTGCAGAGTTCTTTTTATTTCTACGTGATCCGCGAGTTTTCTTTGGTTCTCATTTTGCAACAGGGTTTAAAATAAAGTTAGGTTGCCAGGGATCATGTTCACGGATGTGGTTCTTTGCAGAATGCAGGAACATAAAGTGCCTTTTGCACAAATGGAAGACAGGAGCTATTTTTGACAATGTTTTTGCGCCCCAGCCATTTTACTTATCTTTCTACAAGGCTGTGGGAAGGATGAAACAGCTCGCCCCGACCAAACATCACCCCGCTTCCAATATAAGCACAGTTATTTCCTGTGTGTGGATCTGTCCATGGCAGGAATAGTGCAGCTGCTGGACAAGAGGCTACTTACATATAAGCAAAGTGTCCATATTTATATGAAGTACAAGTAAAATTACAGTGTAAAGTAAAACACATAAATCTGTCATGGATTTTTACTCCAAATATCAGACTTTTTGGACAAGTCTTGCAAAGTCTTGCAAAAAATACTTTTAAGATGAGCGCAGAGAGATATTAAATAAATAATAATCATACCCTTGGCCCACGGACATAACACATTTTTCCCTGAGCTGAAGTAGATGGATACGTTGTCATGATTAGTTTAAAATACTATAGTACATTTTTACTTATCAATGGACGTCGAATACATCAGGTGGCAAACATCTCACAAGGTAAGGGTATTGAGCCGTTAACAACAAAAAAGAAGATGGGAGAAGAATGTGCCTCATATCAATGATTATGAATCACTCATGCACCATTAGTGCTGCGTTTTATACGCACAGTGTGTCTGGTTTTCTAAGTGTGTCTGTCACGGCCGCCTCAGAACTGATTGGCTCGCAGCAGCACAATGACTCTATTATAGCACCTGTTAATGGTTAGAATGTTAATGGTCATTCACTTCTCGGTGTAGGTTATTAAGCATAGACCATTGAACGCTGTGAATTATGCCTGTTTCTCCTCTCTCCTATGACTAGCGGAGCTCTCAGAATTCACACAGACATCATGAATAGTATTCGCACAAGTTGAATGAGGTAAGTCAAGGTAGCGGCCATTCCCGGTTTCATATTTTGGTAATATACTCTTTATTCAGGGACATACTGGTCCAATTTCTCCCAAAATGTTAGGCAAGGAGACAACAGTACCAAAAGCGCCAGAACCATGCAAGAACCATATGTTGCGCAGCATAGTAAACAACATAGGCAGCCATTCACTTACACTCCACTAACACAGAAGGGAATGGAGGTAGAGCGTCAAACTAGTGAGCAATACCAGCAAGACCAGTTTGAAGGCCACAATGAGAGACGCCTAACAGGGCTTTAATTTGTCCAAGAATGACACAAAACCTCAATTTCCCCCAGATTAGTGAAGATATCCTTTTTTCCAAACAGAGAGCACGAGGGTATTTCGATCTCATGAGAACCATTTCATACCAGGTGTTACATTTTGACCTAGTTCTGGATCTTACAACGGCACACTCGGTGAACATTGTGAAATGGATCTAGAAGATTGTGTGCCACATTGTGTGTTATGTACTATGTCTAGGTAATGAACCGGAATGCCACCCTCTCCTATCAATTAAACCTCTGTGACGTACATGTACGCTCATACACGACAGTGACTCATGGCTGAGCCGGGGGATGCACACCCACACAGCGATAGCAGGTTCATACACTGCCTTTGTCTATTATTAGACCACATAATATATGCATACATGCATATATATTACTACATACAGTAATTCACTAGACAGATATTTCTTCAGGCTCAACGAAAGTTAGGCAAGTTAACTCAGACACAACATTTGACATCATTTGACAAAGATGTCAAATGATTTTTAGCTCTTTTTTTCCAGATATGATGTGGAGACACCCAAACACTAGACAAATCAATCAGCATTCATGTGTAAAAAGTACTTTTAGAGTTATTTTACTCCAGCTTCTGGAGTAAAATAACAGATTTGTTTGCCAAGTCAGCTGATTCTAATTAGCACAGCTGCTTAATCAGGCCAATCAGCCGATGAATGACACCTGTTACGACATGACATCTGGTAAGCCTTTGCCAGTATTTTTACCTCTACTCTAAACATCTATGGTCTTTGGTGATAAGGAAGAAGGGTGGGAGCACAAAAATAAAATAAAATATTGACCTGCCCAGACCTTCTTTGGAGGGATAGCTCAGTTGCTAGGTCAGAAGTTCACTTCCACTTGCAGACTTTTTTGCCACAGACCAGCTTCAGGTTTTTCCGCCTTGTTCACCCAAAGTTCCTGCTAAGCCTAGCAATAATGGCCATCAACTGCTCACCCACACTTGGGAAATCACAGACAAAGCAGACGTCTTGTTGATCGCAGACAGCAATAACCTTGGTGGGATCTAGCCTGGGGATCCAGAACCCACGTACCGCACACCGCTAGACGGTACATTGTGTCAGGGAAATCAGGCAGATGTCGCCCGGATACGGGCTGACAAATTGAATTATTCAAATCGAGATGTGGGCGGAGTTTGGTATGGTCGACGCGAGACATGGCCAGAGTTTGGTTGTCACGTCGCTACGCCACTTGTCCAGCCTACCACTTTTTTGACCCTGGTTTTACCAGACCCAATGATCGTTCTAATCGCGTGCAATGTGTGGACGATTCGTTGGTTCTGGCTCACCAGGCTAGGCAAGATGTAGATGACTTTGACTTTGTCTGGCGACTACCGCGGTCACGTAACCAGACTTTCGGGTTACGGTGGATGCTGGGAAAAGTAGTTGGCTTGTGCTGCGCATGTTCGCCGGTGGCGTCAATCGCAATTGCGCTACTCTACGAGCACTTGCATTGATAATGGGTTGCCACACTTACTGCTAGCACTAAGACATTTTTTTGTAACACTACGGCGCATCTTTACAATCTCTGAGTGCTTCTAGTTTATTTATTTATTAATTAAACAAATGATGTGTGTCTTCAAGCTATTTCTTTTTTTAATTACATGAATGAAATGTTCATTATAAATACTAGGTCATAACCACAAATATACTGCAAATATTTTTTCTTAAAAAATTATGAACCGCACACCAGCAACTGCGAATGATGGTATCTGTGACTTTTTTTCCGACTAAAGCAGATGCACATATTTTGCACAAATATAGAGCCCGCTACAAACATCACTATACAGATAGGTATTTAATGTTTTGTTGAAAACAGTAACAGCATTTGTTTTTTCTTCTTCTGTGTTTTCACTGTTAACTGACTGTAAATAACATTGTGCAACAGTTGCATGGATCTGTGTGTCTGTGTGTAGGGGAAAGGAGCATTTTGGAACTGTTCTGCCTCAGCCTTTTATTCTGAATTACTATACTTGTAGGCAACATCTTTTATTTTACTTTTACTTACTTACAAAAGGCTTATTTGGTCAAGCCTCATGATATGTTGTCTTTATAATCCCAAACAGGAAATTAAGTCCAGTTTCCAATGGTGGAAAGTAAGGAATTACATTTACTCAGATTACTGTAATTAATTACTTTTTATGAGCAATTTGTAATTTTCTGAGCAGTTTTTGAAATATGTATAATTTTTGCTTTTACTCAAGTACAGTTTTACCTCAGTACTTTTAACTCATTACATTTGAGTCCCCTCACATTACTGATTACAAAACATTTTGGTGGATGGTGAAAATTTTTAATTCGGGCAGAAAGTTAAACTCCTGTGCAGCCTGTCGAGCCAGAACCAACGCATCGTCCACACACCGCTAATTTGTATATTGATTTTTTTAAACTTGTGCTGAATTTGTTTTATGACTCATTTGTTTATGACTACCATTTTACTCATTACATTTTAAATGAAGTAATTTTGTACTTTTACTTGAGTACATTTTGAAATGGGTAATTTTACTTTTACTCCGAGTACAATTTAAGCAAAGTAAAGATACTTTTACTCAATTACAATTTTTCAGTACTCTTTCCACCTCTGCCAGTTTCATACATCGATGGCGTTGGCTGCCATGACAGCTGCTCACCCATGGAGACTATTGAATTCAAACCCCCAACCTTTCGTTCTTTAACCCTCTGGTCGTTGGAACAACAGCACTGACGACTGAGCTACAGACAGCCCCTAAATGGGAAATGTTTATTTAGCAGAGTCAGAACTCGAAGAGGGAGGATAGAAACCTTCTGCCATTGTGACATGGAACTGGGAACTGGGAAAAAGATATTCTTGGGTCTATTGTGATAGTGATTGGTACCGACACACCTGTACCATCTGCCCGAAGGCAATAAGTTAAAATTTTTACATTCGGGGTGGGAGGCATTGTGAGGCAGTGGCTGCTGTAAATGTCCAACAGAGATGACAAGGCTGTGAGGTAGGATCGTTACTGCTAACCACTGCACCATCATGCGCGCACGTGTCTTGGTTTGTTGAAAATTGTGAACATCCTCTGCTAGCTTGTGTGTGAGAAATAGCGTTCTATGCAAACTCCTGAAACGTGTTGGGGGTGTTTTATTCAGAAGTAATTCCCACCACTATGACAACATGACAAATAACACATCATTATCCCTATAATCAAAACAGGATCAGTTGAGAGGGTGGTGGACGTCCGCGCATCTGTGTCCATTACGCGTGCTAATCAAACATGGTGATGATTTTGGACAATCATTGGCTCAGATCAATCAGCGGGAGATACAAAAGAAAAAGATTTAAAAAAATAATATGAGGGTTTATGTCCATCTGGCAGTGTTGTAAAATACAGTTCCAGAAAGTAAAAGTCCTTCCTCGTTTCTGTTTTGCCTGCTCCTGTCTCAACTGCTCCTAAGAGAGCTGCTCCCAGCTCTTCTACTAATCAGTGACTACACCTGTTTGCAAAGCACAGGTAGAACCAAACCTAGCTGGACTTTTACTTTATGAAACTGGAGTTTGCCAATGTTACTGTTGAGAATGAATTACAAAAGAATAATTGTGAATGAAATATGAGGACCTTGTCCGTCACTGGCAACAACAGAGTTGATCCGTGACTCGGAGGGACTTGTGAAGGTCACAGGGGCCCTGTAATGTAATGCAACAAAAGATGAGTTGGCGCTGGTTGACTAGTAACGGCTCATGGAGGTGAATAGATGCATTGGGCCGTGTAGAACTTTCCCCACCTGCTGCGGTGTGTGCATCCTTAAAGTGGAACCTTTTGTGTGATGCGGCGTAGTGGATTTTGTCGAGCTTCGAGCTGTCAGCTGGAACCGGACTGATACGGTGAACATAATCATACTTTTGGTGTGAAGACTTGCTTTTAATAAGGCAAATCGTGCTGCCCAGTGGCTCAGTCGGTTGGACGTTGCGCTGGAGGGCACGCATATGCCTTAATGGCGCGGTGAGTCGGTTGGTTCGAATCCCACCACCGTCGTATTTCCTGCATGTCTGCCCCCCATCTTCACCTGTTTCGGCTAACCCTAGTAAATAAAGCTTGAAAAAAACCATAAAAAACTTAATAAAAAAAAATAATAAGGCAAATCAAGTTTAAATTATCAACGATATTACATAGACAAAGCATTATGAGAAATGATTATACCAAAGGGCATCTAGGAGACACTTGGAAATTGCTACTGTATCTCTTTAACTCCTTGTCCAAGTGTTATTTTGTATTACTATTATTGTTATTATTGTTACTATTGTTCATAGCAATTGGCTAAACTTCGAGATACACATTGATCTTTCATTATCTCTGCTTGTTGCAGAATGTGCACCAATATGGGTCGTCCATCTCCAGAGGTCCTGTTCCACTGTTCTTTTGTTTAGGGTCAGTAGGTCGAGGCCCATGTATAGCCCTGCTGTACCAGGTGTAGGTCTCATCTTGCCATTGCTTGGGTTATCTGCCTCTGCTACTTTGACTGTCTACTAAACCCTTCGAGGCAGTTGTGTTAAGCCGGGTGTACACTGTTCGATTTTTGGCCCATTTTTGCTAGCCCAGAACCAACACATCGTCCACGCATTGCACATCGCTAGACACTTGCATTGGGTATGGGAAAATCAGGTTCACTGCCGGTACGGATTCAATCGACCAATCAGCGTGGACGTGGAAGAAGTTCGTACGGGCTACGCAAGACGTCGGTTAAGTTTGTACGGGCTACGTGAGACGTGGGCAGATTTTGGTTGTCATGCCTCCACGGCACTTGTTCCACCTAGTGCGCTGTAACTGGATAACACGATTTGATTGACACATTTTTTTTACATTTTCCGACCCTGGTTTTACCAGACCCAATGCAAGCGTCTAGCGATGAGCGATATATGGACGATTAGTTGGTTCTGGCTCGCCAAGATACATTATTGCCATGATTTTCCAGTCAAGTATTCCTGAGATTGGCCGAATTTTGGGCCTATCGTGTGTCTGTTCACGAGAAGCAATTCACACGTCCTGAGCACGATCGATCAGGAGAATATCAAACATGTTTGAAATTCAGTTGGGTTGTGAGGGCGGGGACCGATTCATCATATTATTTATTATTATATGTCATATTACTCGACGCGAACGTAGACGTGGAAGAGAGAAGACGACAACAGAACAGTAGCCATGGCAACACGACACTCGATGCCAGCATGTGTCTGGATTTTGTCTAGAGTCGTAGAATTAAAAAGTTGTCGACTTAATTAAATGACAGTTCTCATTGGATTCATTGATGCTTGGTGTCCGACATGTTGTGTAGTGTCAGCAGTCAGATCGCACCAAACCATCGGATCGTACAGTGTGAGTGGGTGAGTCGTGAGCAGCAAACCTTTACCCCCTGCGATTCACTCGTGTAGTGTGAGTAGCATCTTTTGATGCGATTGAAAAAAAATTGCACAGTGTACGCCCGGCTTTAGGCTGATTTGGGAGCGCAAACTCTGTGAATCCAAAGTAGTTTGTCATCATGCAAGTGGTACAGAGTGCACACTTTGCATCTTGCTGGTTTTTAGTTAGCATTCAGATGAGGCTGTCTTCATCACCCACTCATTCATTTCAACAAGAGAAGGATTTAGGGGAGCAGCAGTGTAGTGATTGACGCGACATCGACGGCATTGGCGCTTGCAAAGTTGTAAACAACATGGGAAATAATGATTAAAGGCTGCTCCGAGACCTGCAATCAATAACACATTGACAGAGTACAGCTAAGCTGTTACCTTTTTTTTGTGGGAGTCCAACATTTTTTGAGGATAAATAAAAATAATTTTCAAAAAACCAGGCTGTATTTCAACACATTCTTCTAGCATCACAAACAGCAAGAGGCCTGGACAGCTGTGGCAGGACACTAAGAGGCCTAGCCTGGCAAGCGAGAACCAATAAATCGTCCACGCATCGCACGCAATTAGAACAATCATTGGTTCTGGTAAATCCAGAGTCGAAAAACGTGTCAATCATATCGTGTCATCCAGTCACAGCGCAGTAGGTGGGACAAGCGGCACGGAGACGTGAAAATCAAACTCCGACCACATCGTACGTCATCAATACCAAACTCTGTCCACTTCATTGATTCAAATAATTCGATTGGTCAGCCCATATACGGGCGACGTCTGAATTGCCCAGAACCAATGTACTGCCAACCAGCATGCGATGTGTGGACGATTCATTGGTGCTGGGTTGCCTGGATAGCTGTGACAGATCTAAATGCATGCTGCTATCGGAGAGCTGGACTTCAACAACAAGTGTATATTTGCATTGTTGGATGTACCGCAAACAAGCTCGCTCCGGGACCTCTGGCGCGGCTTCTGGCAGCTCTAATATAACTAACATACTCTGTTAGTATCCCAGCCCGGAGCTATTTGTCCTCTGGGATCCGGGACCTTCCAATTGGCAAATTAAGCACGGACCACAACTATGACTATGGCTTGGTTGATCAAGCCTGAAGACCTGCCAACTTCAACCACTGTGATGAAGAATCTGTGGCAGTTGCTAGAGCCGGAGAGGGAGGCATTGGAAATACTACAAGCGACGTCCCTGTTCATTTACGCCATCGGTATTACTTATCCACGTCATTGCTCGTGGATCATTTGACGTGGATATCGATCATTTGACGTGGACAATATTTTAGTTAGTAACTTTAGTTAGTTCCCATTATATTTGACAGCGAGCCCAGTGCTTCTTTAAAATACAATTTTTTTTACAATTCTCACTTTATTGGAACTCGATTTTAAACTCCACTTCACGTACATAATTTACTAATATGTATAGAATCTTTTGAGAGATGTATTGCTTTATTTTTAAAGATAAATGCACAGTTTACTAGTTAATGGAAAAAGGAGCTAAAATCACAGTATCTGAGTTATTGTAACTAAGTTACGGACATCACTGGTCACCATTTGTCAAATGAGCAGTCACAGCTTTAATTGCATTATTATACCAATACTAAAGTGAGCTTTTCACTCTATGGGGCACAACAATGGCCTGCTCTGTGCAGATCGTCCACAGCGGTCTGTATGGAGTCATTGTAGAAAGGCGTGAGAAAGAGATCTGGTCGAGTTTCTCATTTGGGGAATTCCCTGTGTAGAAAGCCTGTCCGGCTGACACGATCCTATTCTTGGCCATCGTGGAAAAAAACATACAGATCCAAAAATGTAAGCTTGAGCTTTCCATTTACTCGCCACGCCACTCACCATTCACTCAGTTCGGGACCATACCCACCAACCCACTGCTACGCAGTACGAAAAAAAGAAAACAAGAATGAAAGGAACTCCAAAAACAATTACACAAACAACACTTCAAACCAAAACCGGCCTACAGTTAGTTATTTTAATAATTCAATTAGGGCTGCGACTAACAACCATTTTGATAATTATAATGATAACAGTTTCCAATTTAATCCTGTCATTATCCCTCTCAATAAAAGAACAGTGTTTGCGCCCCCAAAAAATCGGAACAATTATTAGCATTAATTATGATTGTGAAACATTTTAAAAGTTTGAAATATTAATATTACAAACGTTTTGCTCTTTTGCTATCTCCATTTTATAGTAATGGCATAAAGGGGCCTACTCTTCCATGCTAAATTATTGGGCTTTCACACAAGCGTACGTGTTGTCTTTATTGTATTAGGGCCTTATTAGGGTCTTGGCCCTGGATAAATGGCATTGGGAACAACAATTCAACATGTTTGAGCGGAGAATTGGCCAAAACTTGAAAAGATTAATTGCTGCCGATTATCAAATTAGATTAAATTATTTAAATAATCGATAAACATTGATTAATTGATTCATTGGTTGCAGCTATAAATTCAATATTTAATTACAATTCAATATTTCAAACTCTTCTACTACGTCCCAGTGGACCAGTGTCATGCCTAAGGATGGCTCTGGCATGAACACTGGTCTGAGCTGGGATTCGAACCATCATCAGTTTCCGTTTTCAACCCTCCAGTCGTTCGAGCCAGTCACACTCCCAACGGAACACAGCCAGCCCCGGAATAATTCACTTTGATAATATTGACTTGGCTTACTGCATGGCGTCACTCTCACTCCATCAGTTCGTGTCATGCCTACTGCACTTGGTAGACAGGCCGTCAATCTGACAAATCCGCATTTCCCAGTCTAATAGACGACGATGTGTGCATTCATCTGGGGAATGCAGGCTAGCGTGCTAGCGAGTGTGGAAGTGTTCATAGCTGAACACCTCAAAATAGCTCGGGTTGGAGACGTGTTGCTAATGTGGAAGAATCCACCTGCTCATTGTCAAGCGCCCTCCAGCATTGTGCTACCAAATTGCCCCAGGGAGGTTTGACCTCCCTATTGCCTTTTGCTAACAATGTGGACTGAAACACTTCCTCCCAGCCGGACCAGAGTGCACCATTTGTCAAATCCAAATACCATTTAGTGATGTTAGTGTAGGGAAGATATTGTTACGTGTGTATTTTAAGTATTCAAGCTGTTGTACGTGGACAAGGAAATGAAGGTTACAGCAATAAGAAGAATATGGGGTGCGTATTATGAAAGTGTGCACAGTGCATAGTATCTATTAAAATACGCAATAGTGGCTAATTCTAGCTGATATTTCATTGGCCTTCTGTACCACAAACATACATACATACATACATACATACATACATACATACATACAAAAGGCACCCTTAGGTTTAAATAAATAATTGAATAGCAGGTCTTTAGATGAAGTAATAATAACAATACTAATTTATTTATGTTTCTACCCACAGGAATCTTTTGCAGGATTTTTACTATGAATGTAATAATTACGTCCTCGATACAGTTATGCCATTATTTAACTTTAGGAGAGGATAATCTAAGTAAGTTTTTACCGCCTTCTCTATTTCAATCATCTATTAATTATATTATTCTCTTTTTATTGTATTATACTTTATTCTCAGCACCGGTACCAAAAAGAATTTCTAGTCCATGACTTGTTCATGGCAATACAATGGCAATAAAGATGATTTTTATTCTGATTCAATCTCTCCACATCCAGCGCCTCTCTCACCTCATCTCAACTCATCTGCCAATCCCATAGGATCACTACTCTTTCTCACTTCTGTCCCTGTCTCCAACTAACTTCTGCTCTGGATTTTTGTGCGACACAATATTGCGGCAAAGCTGTATCTACACTGTATT
>OMKY01059502.1:20275-45276 GCA_900302395.1 Bregmaceros cantori | reverse complement strand
ATCACTGAGCTCACGGACCCACCGTACGGCGCGTGCGGAAAAAATCAAAATAAATTTTGGATTTTCTGGTCCATACGGTAGTGGACGGTACGGTTTCCATGCGGAGTTCAATGTAGTGGAGCATACCACGACGGTTACAACACGTTTGTTTTGCTCACGGACTCCGTACGGAGCTGCAGAGGACATACGGAAGAAGAAAAACTCTCTAGTGGAAACGTAGCATTAAACTGACTTGGAGCCGCAAGTAACCATTATTCTATAGTCCATCAGTTTCCAATTATTGGAGTGATTAGTCAACTAATCTGTTTTTCTTTTTAAAAGATCAAGATACCCAACGGGGCATCGTTTGTCAGAGTGCACCCTGCACCAAACGCGTCCCCATTCATACCGTTATAGTAATGGCACTGTGTACTTGAATGTATAACTATTTGCAGTGGTTGGCTGCTATTGACTCCTGCCATGCCATGTTTTTGTAGTTACGCCTCTGTTTGAATTAATTCCACTCCTCACAGGTGTCCGTACCTGGCCATCCACTTGTCCCCCACCGTGCCCGTGTTCGCCGTGGTTCTCTTCCTGTTCGTCATGGCCATGCTGCTGAGGACCAGCTTCAGTGACCCGGGCGTGCTGCCCCGCGCGCTGCCTGAGGAGGCCAGCTTCATCGAGATGGAGATTGGTGAGTTACAAAGAGCCGATTTGTCCAGAGATCTGACCTGATCAAAGATGTGAGCGCATACAGTTTTTGACCGCTAGGGTGTGCCATATGCCACCTCTCAGGCCTCTGTATTCACCTCTATAGCAGCAGTGTATACCGCCATCCGACGGACAGTGTTGGTACTGCACCTGCATTTATTCTGGGTTTTGTCTGAAATCTGCATTTTCATTGCCACCCATCGTCTGGAGACTATAACTCAAGAAACAAGTTGATTTGTTTTGATGATGAAGGAGAGTCTGAAATTTCCGTTGCTGTGTGTTTAGTTGACAAGGACACAGAACTTAATTTTGTATGGGTCTTGGGTCAGGGTTTGAAAAAACCCTGGCTCTGGGACGTGCTAAATTTGAAAAGGGCTGGCACAGAATGAGCTACTCATACACCAATTGTGACTGCTGCCATGCAATGTGCTCGCCCCATTGTACTACTAGTAAGGGTGTTCGATCTGACGATTCAAACCCGTCCGACGATTCTAAGCTGTCTCAAACTGCCATTTCTAATAGATCGGTAGGATCGCGATCGTTCTATCTATGTATTTCTATGCTTTAATACCACGCCCACTCACACACATCACGCTTCGTCACCCGCTTGTCCAAAACAACAACACATGTGGCGTTTGCCATGTTGGAGGCAAAACTCAACATCGATTGTATGGATGGTTTGGTTTCCGTCAAAGTGAACCGGGGCAAATTCTGCAAAACCGGCAGAGAGAAAGTCACGCTGCGAGTCCTCTGCGGAGCTGCTGCTATGGCGGGTCTTTGCGGCGTTTGAATGTCTGTGTTCACCGCGACACGGAGCGAGTCCGCGCCGGCTGCAGCACGACTCAGCACCCGCTCTGCCGAACGGAGGAAGCTGAAGTTGGCTCCACATTCGCACAACTTCAGCTTCCTCCGGCGAACAGACGCACAACACGCTGCAGAGACTACAGCCCCCGGGTGTTAAAACGTTACCAGCAGCGGGTAACGCTACGAAACCTGTACAAAGCGTATTGTAGATATAACAATAATGATAGTATAAAGTATAATGTGTGTGTGTGTATGTGTGTATGTATGTATGTATGTATGTATATAATGATCGTGAGACCGTGATATGCACTCACAAGGTCGTGATCTACTTTTTTTTTCAAGATCGAACACCCCTAGCTCCCAACACCGCTAGCTTGAATGCTAAAAATAATAATGCCGCTGTTAACGTGAGGTGCCGGTCACTAGCTAAATTCGATCTGAAATACCAGTGCTTTGGTGAACAAAATAGAATTGACTGCTGTGAGAATATTCCTAAAGCAAATTAATAATTTGCTGATCATTTTGCTACGTGAAATACAGCTTTAATAGTTTTGATGAAAAGTTGAAACCAATTGAGAGAACGGCTGAATATTCAATTGATTTATAATCATTAACATTTGTTGAAATTAACACATCCTCACAATGACCAAATACGACTTTGGAGAAGGCAATAACACATTTATAACTTGAGATTACATATCACGTTTTATTTTAATGTTTGGTGATGTTCGAGCAGTAACTATAAAGGTAACGTGAGGTCACATGAGGTGACAAATATTTTGTGATGTACTGTTAAGGCGTTACAGGCTAAAATGTAGTCTTTATAAGCCTAAAATAACTGGATATGTATCGATACGCATGTAACGCGATACGTATCATCTCGCGACCCCTGGATATACGTATCGTATCGCGAGGTGGTTGGCAATGCCCACCTCCAGTAGCATGCATTACGCATGATGGCACAAGTGATTTACAAGATGTTTTACACCAATTGTTACATTGGTGAATATACAGTATGTTATTGCAAGGAGTATTTTCGTTAAGAAAAGTTGACAGCTCTTCTTTTTGCATCCTGCGTAAACGTAAAAATGATGGTATCCAGCAATGGGAAATACAGGTGCTGTTGAAATCTAGGGGTCTCACTCTGGGACATTTTTACAGTATTATTTTCTTCTCTGTGGCCCAACGTGTTGTTATCAGGAAATTGTTGATGGAGGTGGGGGGGTGGTAGTCGTTTTCTTTTCGGTGCAAGTGGTCCAGGTGTACATCCTTGGGTATGGAGTCAACGGAGACGTTGCTGTCTCGGCAGAATTGTTTCAGTGATCCCCATACATCATTACTTTTTCCAACTGTGTATAAGTTGCTTGTCGCAGTGTTGTCTCTCCCATGTTTTTAGGAGCGAAGGCTTACTCCCAGGACGCTGTGTTATTCAGAAACGAGTCGTTCACACTTATTTTCATGGGTTTGGGTCAATGAAACGACGTTAAATATTCCCAAATCACATTAATAATGTGCTGATTCCTTAACTAAATAAAGTATAGTATTAATAATTACCACTGACGGAGACGGGTGGATATTCCGTTGATTGAAATAACTTAAATAGGTTGAACAGTTAGATCCATAGTTGTGATTGGTGAAACTGCCATCCTTCAGATAAATCTCTTCCTTCACGGTGTGTGCACCGACTATGATGTGCACACAGCGTCGGACGTCTTGGGCATTCTTGGTCGACCAAGAATGCCCATCCTTAGTTTCTATCTGCTTGACACAGTGGTTGCGGGACACAGTTGACACGACAGTTGGCGTTGCCCAGAGGGCCGGCAGATGCGTCACTTTTGCTTTTCTCGACGAATCATATGTAAAAAAAATAAAATAATAAAATAATAATAATAATAATAATTAAAACTATAAAAATAAAAATAATACAATAAAATAATAAATTACCTTGTGCATGCTTATGTTTGTGTGTGTGCCTGTGTTTGTGTGTGTGTGTGTGTGTGTGTGCGTGCATATGTTTGCAAATCATGTGCACACACACATACACACGCGTGCGCACCTAGGCTAGGCTCTGCGCCGTCTGCGTTGGTTGCGCTTCCACTAATGCAGTTGAATGAAAAACTATTTGCAGCTCAAGACGATAACTTATTTATACCTTTACAAGTTGTAACACACTCAGTTTGTAACTGCAACTTGCGTAAGCTGCAACACTGAAACCTTACAGTCTGTCACTATCTTCTATGTCTGGAGGATGGCTTCCAACAAGTGTGCTTTACTGGGAGAAAGTTGTGCGAGAGCGCGTGTAACTGTTCATGATCAAGACCTTGTTCTTTTTATGAACAACTAGTGGCGAACTTCTGAATTATGTAATTAACTTTGCCGCACTGTTGCGGAAACGCAGAATCACTCGCTCCTAGTGTCAAAGTGACAGACAGCATAAATATTAAAGCAATTTTGCAATTCAGGCACACACCTTCTATTGTCAATGTAATGATGTATAATTATGTTGAGTATAATGACACTAACTTCATATTACTTGCTTATATGTGGGTGCTCGATACAAGCAGCTATTTTTGCAACTTTACTTAGACCGCAAAACATTGAATTAAAATCCCTGCTGAGTCATCACTGGAAGTGAAGTGTTTTTAAAAACTGAAATCTCCTGCGATGCCTACCTCCTCCGGGGTCAATGACCAGGCTTGAGAATTTTGCAAATGGTGTATATGTATTTTAATTTTTATTTCAACAATTCAATTTTTGTTTGTTAATTGCACTTTTAGCAGTGTGCATTTTGTTTCTGCAATATTGCCAGTAACTCAGAAATATTGTTGTTCAGACGTGTTCTTTTTTTAAAATGTATTTTTCCAGCCCATTCAGGCTCGTTTTTTTTTTCAAGCTTTATTAGCGTTCGCGGAAACAGGTGAAGGTGGGGGACAGACATGCGGGAAATACGTCGGTGCCGAGATTCAAACCACCGACTCACCGTGCCATTAAGGCATATGCGTGCTTTCCAGCGCTCTGCCTAACCAACTGAGCTACTGGGCAGCACGAGAGCCATTTTCTTAGCGTGAATTATTATTAAAAGTTTTCAATATTAATGTCCACTCATTGCTAACATTTCCATTTTTAGTGTTGGCATGGAAGAACCTACTCTTCCATTTCCAATATCCGTGGCAATTTGCATATGTTGTCTTTGAGCAATATGCCCCTGGAAATCATGTGAATTCAATTTCTTCATCTCTCGGTCTTCTTTTTCCCCCTGAGTTTGTTTTGATGGATGAATTTCTAGAAAGTTGTGTTGAATTTGTGTGTGTGTGTGTGTGTAAAAAAAAAAGGGAGACCAGCCTACCTGACCCAGCTTCTTCACACACAACTTGTGAAAGTTATCTATACTTTCTCTCTCTGTCCCGTTACCTGATCGGATGAATATCTTTTCACATGGATTAGTTTAATACCGCGGAAACAAACCCACGCTGAAGTCTGGATTAAACCCCAGCTACGTTGAAATTGCTGGGTGAATATTCCCTCAAATGTGGATGGATTTCACTGTACATGTGTTTGTGACTCGAATGTACCGGTACCAGTGTTGCGCACGCACGCGCACTCCGTTGCGACCAGGGTGTGACTGCTACTATTTTGAATGGTTGTTGTAGCTCCACTCCAGTGACCAAAAAAATGTCCCTGCTTGTCTATGGTTGTACTGCATTCCAGATAGTGAATAGGGGAAACTGTTCTAATTTCATGGAATTATTTGTTTTGTTTTTAATCAAAGTTTTGGCCAAAGTGGTTTACCCATAATGCCACCTTTTTGATTTAATGTGTTCTGGTTTACGTCTGTCATCTAACTTGCAACTCTGTTGTTGTTTTCCAGGGTGATGACTTCAGAGGTTTTGAAGCTGAGAAGAAGGGTTACAGGGGACCCCTTCGCTCACGACAGAAAGCCAATAAAGGTAAAAAATAAAATATTAATAATAATGATGATGATGATAATAATACAAAAGGGAACAAAACATTTTAGTTAACTTAGTCAACTTAATATTTAGTCAATAATTGATTCATATGTTTACAACAGTCATTGTAATTTCAGTCCTGTAGTCACCTTTTGTATATTCATTTTTTTCCTTTCCAACCAAGATGGAATGAATGTGTTGCAATACAAATGGCCAGGAGTAGGTTTGGGCAGTGACATGCTCAGAACTAGCACCAATAACGATGATTCAATTTTTTTTTTATTGCCAAAAAATGTCAAACATTAACTATCTATATCTATTAACCCTTGGGTGCTGCGAAGACTCCTTGAGTCAACACAGTGTAGCGTCCACAGACGATTATTCATTGCGTAATTTTGGCTATGATCATGCTAGTGCAATAAGTTGACCTTTCCTTGAATATATCAATGATTTTTGCTGCCTCCGTAGACTCTCAGTCAAGTGGATAGTAGGGCTGGGTTGAAAAATGCATTTCAAACAGATTCACACTCTAATTGATTCAAAACAATTCTAAAATAAATAGATTCTTGACTCTTCTTTGTGTGTGGCAGCAGCTTGGTTTTAGAAGGCACATTGACGACTATACATGAATACAATTTATGATATTCAATGTTTGCATTTTTATGAATGAAACGGTAAAGAAGAAATGCTGGTGATGTACTCGATTATTTGTTTTTTGCATGTATTTTCTAAATGTTAGGTACTAAATGTTACCAAAAATATATTTATCCCCAGCCCAAATTAGCTGTCCATGTTCCGCAAGCCTGTGGTTCATCTCATTAGGGTGGCACACATGTACTGCTTTTATTTTAACCAGAACAAAGCAAAAAAAAAAACAGTGTTCAATATTGTGATGCATTTTCAACTCCATTTGTCCCTTTGTCTCTGGTATCGTCCTCTTCCCGAACGGCCCTCGCAAATCATTTAGCCCACTGCTCATCAAAAGCAGCTTGTTTAAGTCTCAAGTGAAATGTCAGCCTCTCCATGTCACATATTTATGTGATAATTCACCTCAAGTTCTTTTTTGTGAGCAGTTTTTCCTTATGCCTTTCCCTTCTGATGCCTTTTTTTAACCGCAATCAGCAGCACCTTGGTGAGGTATCTGTCATGACCGTGCACTGTTTCGGTTGGCAGGTTGTGCTGGTACCACCTTAATATGCTTTGCATATTGCAAAGCAATCAGTCTGTCAATAATCTGTATCTTACTTGGAAAATATAAATCGATCTATGCTTTCCAATCCAAAGTCTGTCTTCAAAAAAATTAAATTGTATGCCTTGCCATTAAATTAGTTATCATTTACTCTGGTTTGTGTAAATACAAAATATTTTACAAATGTTTGTTTACATACAAAAATATATTTGGCACCCATTAAACCCATTAACCCATTGCCTACATATTTGGCAGTGTGAGTGGAGCACAACGATGTTGAGTAATTATCAGTGACAAGTGTAGTTTTGCAAGACTCTTAACATAACTTTAATCCAATGCAGCATCAACACTACACAATGATAGGACGTTGATGGCATAGGTGGTTAATGGTAAAATGATAGTGTGCTTAGTGACGAAAAGACAATTTGACACTTCTGCCTAATGTATGTATCTGTTTCACAGGTGACCCAGTCAGTGAAAAAACGAAGAGGCAAAAGGAGAAGCCACCTCCTCCTCCTCCTGAGAATCCAGTAGAAATGGACACCATCCTGCCAGATTCTGAGAAAGATGTCCACTCTGTGTTGGAAGCGTGTGATTCCTTGCCCGACGTTGAGTCCGCAAAAGAGGGCAGAAAATGTCAAAGGGGTAAAAATGCCAAGGAGAGACAATCAGCAAAGAACCCCAGCCCCATAACCACTCCACGGATCACAATCAAGTTGGTGGCCAAAAAGAAAATGCGTGTGCAAAAGAAATCAACACGGAATTTAAAAATAAGTGAAGAACAGAATGAGGCAACAGAACTTCAGGGTAGGGAACAGATTTCCAGTGCTCATGTCAAGTTAAAAACCGAAGCCCAGCATGACCAATCGGACATAAAAGAAACACCGCAGCCGACGAGGAGACGTGGGAGGTCTGCTGCTAGGGCTGCACCACTGGCTGCCACTGAGGCTGCTGCCAAAATAGAGTGTGACAAGCATATTCTAGAGGAGAAAAAAATTGGCCCGCCACACAGTTCTGTGCCAGAATCTGAGACACTCAGCGTTGCAGTCAAATCTCGAACACCTGAACCTCAGTCTCTCTCTGATGTACCAGAACCTCAGCCACTCAGTGCTGTACCTGAAATGTTGGCACTTGGCGACACAGTCGAACCGCCACCACAAAGCGCTGTACCCAACCCCCCACCACAAAGCGCTGTATCTGAACCGCCACCACAGAGCGCCTTACCAAAAGCCCAACCACACAGTACGCCACCCAAAATTCTGTCAGAAACTGTTGCCAATGATAGTCGGCCTCAGAGCACTTTGCCTGATACTGAACAGACTTTGGATACATCAGAAAAAGTTTCTAAGAATTCTCGTTCAAGAAAACCATGCAACAGTAAACCACCCCAAAGGCGAAGTAGCACAAGAAACCAGCTCACTACAGCAACTACAGACTGTGTAGTTGAATTGACTGAAATTCAAACCACAGCCACAACCAAAGTTGTTGCTTTAAAATCACCATGCCAGGTTTCTCGAGTAAAACCGCCAAAAGCATTGCCGCCAGAAGGGCGCAGGCAAAGCAGAAGGCTGAACAAGAGCATTGAAGTATCGGCTGACGAGCCAGCTGTCGAACAGTCATCGCCATCTGAAACTGTAGCTCCTGAGGTGGATGATCAGAAACCAGGTGTGGAAGAGATGAAGGTGCCATCATTCAAGCTGTTTAAAATTAGAAACCCCAAATTGGATATCCCTGCAAAAATGGCTAAAAAGAAAAAGAGATGCAAGTTCATCTGGACTTTTACATTGGTGAAAAGTGAATCTCCGGTGCAAAGTAGTGGTGATTCTCCTCTGTTACCTCGTAGTAAGAAGGTTGTGGCTTCTTCCACTCGCTCAAAATCCACTGTTGTGCAACAGTCTGAATCCCATGCTGTTGTACAAGAACGTGGGAAAGCAGACCCTGTTGGTAAGAAAGGTTCCACTGCAGATGTTAGTGGGCAACTGGAGGAACAGTCTTCAACAGCAAAGCATCTAGCAGCAACTCCACTACTGCCAACCTCAACATCTGTGACCTGTTCACTAGACACCGTGAAAGTGGTTCCACCGCTCCAGATCAAAAAGGTCTCTTCACCAGGGCGTCATAAAAAGAGCTCAAAACCTTCGTTTTTAGTTCAGCAAGCCCGGCCTTTCCTTGAAGAAAAAGCCAAACAGTCACTGGAGGAGAAGGAAGACTCTGTTATGCTAACTAGTCCTGTGGTGAAAGAGAAAGAAGGCAGCGTTGAGCAAGTTGGGCCCTCTGTAGAAGAAAAGCAAAATGTTAAAGAACCAAGACTGCTAGTTACAGAAACAGATGATATCTCACAATTGCTGCCTGAGAAGGACTGTATTCACACACGGTTGGCTGAGGAAAAGGGGGAAGGTATTAAAGAACCAAAATTGTCTGCAGCGAAAACGGTTGGTATCCGGCAAGCCAAAACATTGGTGACACAGAGAGAGGATGAAATTGAGCAGGTCAAACTGTTGGAAGTGGGAAATGAGGAGAGTATTGAGCAACAGAAACCAATGCCGGTGAAACGGTGTAGTGCTCGGCAAGCCAGGCCAGTTGTGAAGGAAAAGCAGGGCGATATGGAGCAAGCAGTACAGATTGTGAAGGAACACGTCGAGCAGCCAGTTTCACCAGTTGTAAGAAGGGCCAGTGGTCGGCAAGCTAAGTCATTAGTGGCACCAAATGAGAGCGTGCAGCAAGCCAGATCATTGGAGGCACAAAAGGAAGACTGTATTGACAAATCGATACCGATGATGGAGGATTGCCTTGAGCAACCATTACCATTGGTAGTCAGAAGGGGTAGTAGTCGGCAAGCTAAATCATTAGCGAGACAAAAAGACAGTGTTCAGCAGACCCGACCATTGGGCACAGAAAAGGATGCTTTTGAGCAAGCAAGGCCTGTTGCAGAGGACTGTATTGAGCAGCCGATAACGTCACCTGTAAAAAGGGGTGATACTCGCCAAGCCAGATCATCAGCGGCACAAAATGATAGTGTTCAACAAGCCAGACCATCAGATGTAGAAAAGGAAGACATTGAGCAAGCAAAATCAGTGGTGGAGGAAGGTACTGAGCAAACAATATCCGTTGCGGAGGAAGTTATTAAGCAACCAATACAGTCGCCACTGAGAAGGGGAGCTACTCGTCAAGTCAGACTATTAGCTGCACAAAAGGATGCTGTTCTGCAAGCCAAATTGTTGGACATGGAAAAGGAGGCTTTGGAGCAAGCAACACCAATTGCTGAGGATGGTTTTGAGCAGCCCATTACGTCGCCAGTGAGAAGAGGAGGTACTCGGCAAGCCAGAGTACTGCTGAAAGAAAAGGATGATTGTATTCGTCAAACGAGACAGTTAACTGAAAAGACTCTGCATGTCCGGCTGATAGACGAAGATCCTATTGAGGAGGGACGACCGCTGGTGTTGGAGAACAAGGCTATTCAGCTAGCCAAACCGTTGGCAGAGGCAAAGGGTGATGGTATTCAGCAAGCTAGACTGTTGGCAGAGGAAAATGAAGATGGCATTCGGCAACTCAGGCCATTGACTGAGTTAAAGGAAAAAACTGAGCAAGTCATTTGGGAACAGTTGGACGATCTAAATACTGAAGATGTTGCCAAAGTTCCCGAAACTTCAGTATTCCTGCCTGATCAGGGGGAGAAAGCTGTGTGTGAAGAAACGGCAGATGTGCCTGCCTCACGATTGAGAAAAAGGCCACCCAGCGTTACTAAGCCACCCCTGACTCCAAAGCGCAGGCAGAGAAATAGTGTGGATTCCAAAAATAAGTTGCAACATGCTGTTGCTAACTCCATTCCATCGCCAACCAAATGCCTAGCTTCTGTTGTATCTGAAGAAATCTGTTTAACTGCTTCGACTGAAGAGTCTTCAAAACTTCTTTCAAGTGAAGGGTGTGCCACTACTGATTCTAAAACTATTGATGCTCTGATCTTTGATGGTATTAACTCTATAAGTGTGGATGAGGCTAAAGTTTGTGAGGCTTTACACTCTGAATCTCTTGTCACGATGGACATGAAATCCAAGCCCCTGGATCCAGGACCTTTGGACATTAAGGATCCAATGTCTGGGAGTCTTGTCCCTGAAATGATTGACCCCAGGACTGTGGTGGATGGACCTTTGGATGCACATGCTGAGGCCACTGTAGAGAACTCTGGGGACCTGGTCTGCAGGGAGTTTGATTCTAAGTCTAGGATATCTGGCTCTGTGCCTACAGAGATGCCAGAGATTCCTCAAGTTGGTGCCTCCAATTCGTTGGCCTCGTTGTCTGTTATCTCCAAGGTGGTAGAGACCATTATCCCTGAGGGGTGCTCTGAAAGAAGCATAGGCGCTGATGAAATTGACTCTATGTTGATGATTCCTGATGTCACAGCAGAGCAATCCTTCCAGATCAATGAGGACCTTCCCATTCCACCAAAATGCCAGAATTCAACTCCTATAACCGAACAATTGGACTTGTTGAGCAATGTGAAACCTCTAATCAATAAAGTACGGAAACGGAAGCCCAAGCTTTCGATGAGGAAGCGAAAGAAGCCTGAAAGGATATCCAATACACAGTTAGAAGTTGACACAGCCACAATATCTGGGGAAAATGCAATAACCTCTCAGGAAAAAGAAGTTACTTCTGTTCTTACACATGAACTAACACAGTCAGAATTGCTGGCTGACACGGTGCTGCAGAAAACCTTGCTGGTGGTGAAAGAGGAACCGGAAACTCATTTAATTGAGCATCCAGACTGTGTTGCTATGCTGCCTGAGCCTCTAACGCCTTGCATTAAGAAGTCACGTCGACCAAAGAAGTCAAAATCTGGAAAAAAGAAGAGAAAGCGTAGTTTGATTGGACAGCGTCTAAAACAAAAGGCACGGGCCAGAGAGAGGAGGCTTTCTGATCTCAGTGTTACTGAGAGCCAGTTTGGAGATGCCACTCAAATGACTTCTCCATTTGAGGGAGCATTCCCCTTTGATTCCAAACTAATTGGTGTCCAGAAGAGGTATAAGAAAAAGCAAAAAGGTGGCAAGGCTTTGGACCCAGATACATCAAAGAAACTGTCAAAAATAGTTGCTGACTTCAACAAGGCAGGCCTAAAGCAAGAGGAGACTGAAACATTGGTTGACGAAACTCCGTCCGATGTGCACGATGCCCAGCCTGGAAAGGCTAAGTTCTTGAAAAACATCAAGCACTTCATTATGCCTGTAGTTAGTGCCAGGTCATCACGTGTCATAAAGACTCCGCAGAGGTTTATGGATGATGCAGGCATGTCGGTTCTGCCTCGAAGGAACTCTCCAAAGAAGGGTTTGCTGGCCTTGCAGTCTCCACCTCCATCATTTACACTGCCTTCACCACCCCCACCACAACCTCCACCACCACCTCCCGCACCACTGTCACCACCCCCATACCCAATCAAAAGTCAAGAGGATGATCTGGACAGTGATCTGTGCCCAGAACTGCCTGATGATGACCTTTTAAGTGATGCTCACTTTGACCTTGACCTCTTCTCCTTGGATGATGATGATGATGCTGACCTTGACGAGAAGTTCATCTTTGACAAAAAGTCAGGAAAGTCTGAGAAGCGACGGTCACTCCTACGGGATCCAAGCTTTAAGTGGCATGTGCCAGGGGAGATTGGCGAGGATATGTTCTCTCTCGCCAAGTCTGCAGAGAATGCGTTTGATAGTGTCTTCTCGCGCCGCGCCTTTGACCTCCCTGCCTCTCCACCCAGCGATACCCACCAGCTCCTTAAGAAGAAACCACTTTCTCCATTTGACAAGCAGGACGATCACCTCAAGCTCTACAAAAGGCTAAAAAAGCTGCACCCAGGTCTCTCCAAGAGCAAATCTACATTGTCTGAGAGTTCATGCAAGCCTCCCAATCCCCCTGTGGATCTAGCTGAGGGACTGGACGATGAGGTGAAAAGTATTAGCCTGCGCCAGCGTACCAACACCACCGAGAAGGTTAAGTCCAAGCTGAAGATTGAGGACTTGGACAGCCCTGGCGTCGTACGGAAGGTGGCAGTGTGTGTAAAGGCTGGACAGTCAAAACTTCTCACATTCACAGATGTCATTCCAACCTTCACTGGAAAGGAGGAGCCTGATGGTGAGTAAATAACTTTTTTAAAATGTATGTGTTATTGATGTTGTTCTATATTGGATTCCTCAAAATATGTGATAGTGGCATATATTTTCTGTTTTTTAAATTATGTCTTAATGCTGAATGTTGCCTGCATTTGGGTACTGGCCTGCTCTAGACCTTTGTGTTCACCTTGGGCAACACGTTCCATTCTCCGACATAAGAAATCATTATTGGTAGAGGTGTAAACCCATTTTTCGATGCATACTTCAGCACAGCCTGTTCAGTCCACTCACGGTATGGGTGCTTTTCATTTTTTGATGGGTTCTTCCTGTTTTTATAGTGAACATTTTTAAGAAGAGTAACACTTATTTTTGTCTATGACACTATCCCAAAGGCTTTAAAAAACTTTTAAATGAATTCATATCTTTATAGCCATTACATATTGTGCTCTGTGTGGATTTTTATACATTTACGGTAATATAATAAATGCAATATATAATTTTCCAAGGCTCACTTCAGTTGTGTTTTGTTAGGGAGTTAAGCAACTGTTTTATAGCTGTTGGGTGCTGCTAATGGCAACAGTGTTGTCTGCATAGCTTTGGTTGAATAGGAGTGACCTCCAATCGAGGTGCAAGAGTTTCATTTGCTTTCTGCTTTTGGTAGGACTGTTGTGATTAGGCGCATTAGTATGGCTGAAAGAATGTCTTGTTGTTTTGAATACATTATGTTAACACATTTACTCAGGTTGAACACATTTAAGGTCTGTCCACCCATATTGCCTTGCCAATAATAAATCAAATGTTTATCTAAAAATGTATTGAAACAGAAAACTTTATTGACATAATCCATGATTTGTTTTTACGCAATGCTAGCCAGCGGGTATTGCAGGATCATGGTAACTCTGTTTAGTAATGCATAGTAGTACATTAGGTTACTACCCTTATTGTTAAGTGTTGGTGTTCTGTACCGCATTTTGTCATTAAATGTTTCTCTCCCTGGCCACTCTACAGAACTGCCTACCCACGAGTTTGGGCGCATGCCAGCCTCCGAACCCACGCCACCTGAGCCGGACAAATCCGAGCCTCCTAGGATGCGCCTCACAGGAGCCAACAAACGCATGTTCAACCTTCTGAAGAAAGCTAAAGTCCAGCTGATAAAGATCGACCAACAGAAACAGCTCAAGTCCTCGGGGGTGAGTAGGCACACAAGCGCAACTACACCAACTGCACTGAATTACAATCAAAAGTCATGCTGGGCTTTCAGTCAAACAAAAATGCACCTTCTATGAACAGGGATGTTTCCTAAAAAGCATTTCTTCTTGAACAAAAATAATGCAACACCCACAAACTTACTTGGTTATTAATTGCTCAAATTACTCGTTTAGTGTTCACCAGTGGAATATCCGAGACATGGAGTGTAGGGGATGTAAAGGTTTTGTGTGCTTCGCAGCGTAGGATCCCTTGTGAGATTTTAGAGGCCAACACTTACAAGACGGTAAAATTCATGGACACATTTTTGTTTGGTCCATAACTTCTGACTTTTTACTGGGTCACTGTCACATGCTAGGTACATGTCAATCACCCGCCAGGTGTGTCGTATAGCTTTCTAAACGTGGAAAATGCTATTTGAACATTCAGAGATGGTTGATGCAATAAGGCCTTTGCTAATATGTCTTGTGTGGGGCTCTTAGCTCCTAGCCCCTACAGTGTCCCGGGACGCCAGTTCCAAGCGGCGGCGCAGGAAGCGCAAGGAACAGCTGGAGGCTACCACCAGCACTCCAATCAAGACGGAGCCTTCCCCCAGTCTGGTGAGGTTGCCCCTATTTTTGTTTTGAAAATGTGTAAACAAGATGTTGGCTTAACCCTTAGGTGCCGAGGACTCAGTCCTTGTCCTGTTATTTTAGCTGTGATCATCCTCGTGGGTGCGTAGGATGCGCTTTTCACTGAACTTTATCACAAAGATTTTTATCCTCGTCATAGGAGCAGGTCTCGGATAGTATGTCCCGTGACTCGGAACTAAAAAGAGATGAAAATTATTGAAACATTTATTGTCTCCTCCACCTCCAGGTTCAGCAGCCTCAGGTCGTGTCCCCGCTGTGCCAGGAGTTTCGTCGGGCGGGGGGGCCGCGCATCAAGCACGTGTGCCGCGCCGCTGCTGTGGTTCTGGGCCAGCCTCGGGCCTTGGTACCGGACGACATCCCACGACTCAGTGCGCTACCTCTGCATGAGCGGACCGGCATCTCTCCGTCAGCTGTCACCAAAGGTTAGACTTTAACCAAGCGTGCACCATTTTCATGTTCTATTGATGTGGTTAGGGCAGGCTTGGGGAAACCTTTTGACTTGCAGCCACAATGGCTTTTAAATGTTTCAGGCCCGGATCAGGCGTATTAGAAGAAGCTTGTGTTATTTAAACTTTCTACCTGTAGCCGAAACTAGAAAAGGTTCTTAAAATTAAAAGACGCTCCTCCAAACTTCCCATACGCATTTTTTTCATAACATTCAATATTCATATATCTCAAAAGGTCCCCCTGTTTTGTATTTATCCTCTAAATTGGAATACCATCGGGGTTTGTGTGCGTACGTTACTTTGATTGGTGCGGTGAAACACCCACTATTAGTCCAATTCGTTTGTGGGCGATCCATCATGTGTGCAACGCCACTCTTTTACTGTAGACTAGTGCGCCCTCTACTGGTAAAACAATGGCATTGCAAGGGGAGAGCGTTAAAAAGGGAAACGATTAATGGTTTTGTTGTTGTTTTTAAACGAGAGAGCAGACGTCCAAAAAGTGACCTGGGAAACGAGACCATGGCCACCAGAGTACATGTGCTGCACCATACTCTGCCAAAAGACTGAAAAGACAGGGTGGAGACAAAAGGGCTGCTTTCTGAATGGAACTTTCGTGTATATGATTTAAAAATGCAGTTCTTAAATTGTCACCCCGGAATTGCAGACGTGGGCTCTCCCTCAGAGTCCGACAGTCCAGCGCTGTCCGACCAGAAGGTCACCAAGGTCAAGAAGCCGTCAAGCTTCATGAAGCGCAAGGGCCTGGGCCCGTTTGGCTACCGCTCGCGGCGCTGTGGTGTGTGCAAGGGCTGCAACCACGAGGACGACTGCGGCAAGTGCATCAACTGCTTGGACAAGCCCAAGTTTGGAGGCCCCAACACCAAGCGCCAGTGCTGCGTGTAAGTCCACGGGCTGGGCATGTGACAAGCATGTGTGGGGTAGGGGCACATTTATAGACCGTGTGTGAACATGTAAGCTGTGTAGTGCATTCAATCTCCCACTATGCAGCGCAAAACGTAGTGTATGATGGATGGTCACTACTCCATAGCCAAAATATATTGTGGTCATTATATTTTGCGATGAAGAGTGAGGGATGATTATAGCTTTCAATATGAGCTTTTGGGATTGAGTGCAGTGGTGACCTTCATTATTTTTAACTTAAACCATTTGAACAACTATCTTATGGCCGGCACTATATTCTGTAATTATTTCAGTCAGGCTCAATCTGGCTTGGTAATGTGCAGATAACGACCTGCTGGATAGTTTGGCGAAGGCCAACTAGGTATGCAGCATGTGGCCTTATTAGACTTGGACTGCAGCATGCTAGCAACTCCCACTCGCTGCTCCAGCTACAGACAGCCTTATCTGGAGGGAAGTCCACTGGACTCTGTGCTGGCCTGTCCTTTTCGCACGGTTGGAAGTAGGGGTTTCAAATTCAATGATACAATTATCTTTTTTTTTTCCTATTTCTTTTTAGCTTGGTTCAGGGTTAGCTGGGAAGGGGAAGAAGATCGAAGTAAATATGAGCGTTCTCGATTTAGCTTTAAATACACAGATGTTAATTCCTTAATGTACTTAGTCATTGTTACCTGAATTGGTTTTCTTTTTAATGTACAGTATTTTGGCAGTAACTTAGTATTTATGCAATTTGAAATGTGTAAAATCAAATCCTCCCGCATACCACCAGTGATGCACCAACAGTACCACCGTTTGCACACCACTAATCTATTCATAGCCTGTGCGTATCCTGAAATGGTTGTGGTTTGGTCTTAATTACCTGATCCTTTCTGACAGTTATAAGCGGTGTGACGAGATCGAGGAGAGGAAGGCTCGGCGGCTGAGTGGGAAGATTGTTCCGAAAGGTGAATATGTTTTAATTGCCATGTTTGTCAAAGCCTTTATTTACTGACTGGGAGTGGTTGGTTTACTAGATTGTCATTTGTGATGAGAAGCAATGATTATTAAACTGTAGGTGATTTGTGTATGCAAAGCTCAGCAGATGGGACTTATTTTATATTAGATAAGTCAATTACTGACAGCTTTTTTTTTGCTCGTCCCCGCTCTCTGTCAATAAACGCTGTCAATAAAATTAGAAAATGGTGCTCGTAGAAAAAAAAAAACCTTTAAAAAAACTGAATATAATCGTTACTAAAAACATTTTGCAGTGGTCATTATTGGGACTATCAATGATTCATCGCTTATCAATTAAACAACAGCTGAAGATATTTCCACCATCAAGTTTTGGTTAGTTGAATTATCATTGATTAGTTGAAGAGTTTGACGCAGTTCCACCCTAATACTGTACTATGATGCGTATACATGCCGTCAATATTTTGCAGCAGAAAGCTTATGTCAAAATGTGGAATACTGAAATAAAGCGTAATATGGCAGGAACTAAAAACTGCTCCTTAGGGCAAATATTTTAAAGCAATCACAAAACGACTGGAATACAGTTTTAAATGGAATGACCAATCAAAACACAGAAACTCTTTTTAAAACGTATGTTTTTATTTCATGTCACCTCTACTTTTAAAGCTGTAGTTAATGATGTGCATTGCACGGCAGGTTCAAAGCGGAGGCGTGCCTCCGTGAGCTTGGACCATTCAAGCGATGAGTGGGAAGAAGGCACGCCAGGTTCTCCGGGCGGCGCATCCACGGTGGCTGACCCTCCCTCTGAACCCCAGCAGTCTGACGCTCCACAGTCGGACACGCTGCCCTCCTCACCGGCCCTGTCTACCCAGCAGCAAGGCTCCTCGGTCCGTAGCTCTCCCCTCATGTCTTCTCTAAATTCCCCTTTGTTAATCGGAGGTGGGGGTCCTTGGAAGGATTAGTTTTAAGGCAGGTGTCCGTAGAAAATATGTGGGATTATTTGGTATGTACTACTGTGTTGTGGACGTTGTAAGGAGGTTAGCCCTTAGGTGCTATGAGGACCCGAAGTCCTCGTAGCAAGAGGTCCAAAATGATCTACTAAATGTGGGGAATCTTTGAACATTGAACATTTTTTTGATGTTGTGAAAAACTCATCCTACGCACCCATGAGCCGCTCAAATTAAATAAAAAATCATGAGGACCCAATGAGTCCTGGGCACCTAATGGTTAACTAACATCTTCAGTATTTTATGTCCTAACTGTGTGAAACATTGCACTGCACACAGTCTTATCACAGCAAGGTCATGCTCCAAATTTTAGAGCATCTCAGAGCGATGGTGCGCTGCAGCAGTTATGCGTGGAACAGACAAAAGATAGATGTTTCTTGAATTATTGGGTAGTTGTATATGCTCTAATAGTTTCTGGTATACCTGTATTCAAACCCACACAAGTTACAAGGCTGGGAAGAGAGGTCCTTGGGGCTTGGGGTGAAAATGGTAATCCCTGGTTTAATGGGCCTGTGTGTTTGTGGCTGTAGGAGTCTGGAGTGAGGAAACAGCCCAAACGTGTGGTGAAGCCACGCATCTACTTTGACCTGCTGGACTACGACTCTGACCTGGACACTCCCAGCTCCATCTCGCCGGCTCGCAAACGCAACAGCCAGGGGCCACGAGGAATTAACCAAGGTAGGGCAGAGTGATCAACGCCAAGCTTCTACAGACATCCTACAGAAAATGCTTACTTCCTGCCATATTTATCGAGTGTCGAAAATTCTAATCACAATTCTTCATAGAAGGTAATGATTCTCGTCTTTTGCATTATATGTTGTTGTGATCAGATATGATTTTGACCCTCAGATGACCCTCAGACCTCGGAACATTGTGGGTGGTGCTGAAAGGGTTTAGTCAATTATTTTCATTTATAATGTCCAGGATGCGCGTTTTTAGCAAGAGTACCTACATTTGGGGTCTGGTCGAGTGGTTATGGACACCGCACCTAACGCGACCCCATTCATGTTAGTGGCGCTGTGTCTACCGCAGCGTCTGCAGTGTCGCGAGTTCCACTACGCTCGTCGACTTGTCTGCAATGTCTACCCCTGATCTCTTCAACCCTGTTTCCGACTAATCCTATCCAATAAAGATGGAAAAACGGCGCTGACGCCGGAAAAAATAAGTACCTAAATTTCTCAGCAATGAATCTGCCGTCACAACACAGAATTAATTTAGTTACTAAACTAACAAAAAATATTTTTGGGGAATTGTTCCAAGAATTACTTTTTATTGAAGATTTGATCCTTTTCTTTAGACTTTGTGTCTCTGGATGGATTCCTTGGGGACATCTCTGATGAAGAGGTCCGGCAACGACGGTCCATCTCTCACCGCATCACACCAAACCGCCGCAAAACAGACAAGGTTTGACCCAATAATGTTATTTATCACAGAATAAGAGTGATCTTGCAAGCTTCATGGGGCTGGGATTTGTGTGCCTAGATGTGGCTCTATTGAAAACATAATAACTATGTTTATTAATATTAAAGTATTGATGTCCAGCCAATCCAGGTCCTTTCTGTGTGGGGTTTAGATAGTGTCCCTCGTGTTTGCGTAGGTTTCCCCTCGGCACTCCAGTTTCCCTGACCCCTGCATGTTTCTAGTTACCCTGCTCCAGTCAGTTCACCAGGCCAAGGAACTGGCTCAGAACCTGGAGTTGGTCCTCAGGTGCTGTGCCGTGGCTGCCCACCGCTCCTCATGAATGGGTTGAACGTGGAGGATGAATCAATGCGTCAACAATGTCTTTCTGTGGTCATAGGTGGCGCTAGAGGAGACGCCCCCCAGTGTGCTTGCTGCTCTGGCTCATGGCTTTGAACAGCGGCAGCAGGAACCCTCACAGCCCTCTCACAAGATCAGAGTGGAGTTCAAGGTATGGCCTAGTCAAGGCCAAGTCCGTATTAAATGTGCTACATTGTGCTGCATTGTGTGACTTTGTTGCTGGTTAAAAAATAAGATTGTGGTAAAATCTGTCCCGACTAACTTAATTTAATAGCACTGTAATTGTTGAATTGAGCAGTATGTAGATTCTAATCTGTTAGATCAGTGCACTCGTGACCCACTATTTCAACAGTCAAATGTATTAAAAGCATGACCCTTTGAAAGATAACTCGAGTATTCTGAATATGTTTTTCGACAAACGTCTTCTCCTTTTCCACAGGAGGATGGTGCTTTGGACAACGTGTGGAGGATGGGCGGTCTGAGCATCCTCACCTCTGAGGTGCCTCTACCACCGTCCGTTTGCCTGCTGTGTGCCAGTAAAGGACATCATGAGGTAACACGCCACCGTGACGTACACAGGATTTTCACATTATCAACAATTCCAACCTGAGATACTTTCATTGTTGTTGTTGCTTTGTATTTCTACAAAGATTGTTACATGTGCAGAGCGTGGTGGCAGAGTGGTTATAGAGAGCCCCCCCAGACCATAGTTCGAGCAGTGGCACGGGCTCTAATCCCCATTCTGGCTTTTCTGCAATGTCCTCCCCCGACTCTTCATCTTAGTTTCTGATTTAATCCTATCACTATCTCTCTCAATAAAAAAAAGAATTGAAACCGGCACTTGCGCCCATAAAAATAACTGGGGGAAGGGGCGGGGGGATTGTTACATGTGTGATGTGTATTGCATGTGCCAAACTGTCAGAATCAGAATGTGCACGGACTTAGAAATCGGCCTTGACACTTGCCCCGTGCCTCTGCCAGATGCTGTACTGCCAGGTGTGCTGCGAGCCCTTCCACGGCTTCTGTCTGGAGCCCGGAGAGCGACCCTCGGAGGAGAACAAGGAGAACTGGTGCTGTCGCCGCTGCACCTTCTGTCACGTCTGTGGCAAAAAGAACCGACACTCCAAGGTGAGTCTTGCCGGCCCCTTACCCCACTTACGGACAGTCTGTGGTCAAGAATGCAGGCACCTGAATTAGCGATTCTTCATCGTTGTGGTAATAATTCAAATGAAATACATTTCACAAGTCTGTCAACCCGTCAATTAAAACTGCACCAAGAGTGCTGCCCTTTAGCTCAGTCGGTTAGGCAGCGCGCTGGAAAGCACGCATATGCCTCAATGGCGCCACCGACGTATTTCCCGCATGTCTGCCCCCCATCTTCACCTGTTTCCTCTAACCCTAATAAATAAAGCTTGAAAAACCAGCCTGAATGGGCTGAAAAAAAACTGCACCAAGAAAAATAAAATGGATAAAATAAAATGACACACTTCCAAATGCCAGGAAAAATAGTGAGTCTTTAATAGAAACTTAAAAACTGCGAGGGACGAGGGGCAGCTCGTTCTAAAGTCTCTTAGCGCACGACCAGATGGCATGCATTCAGTTTTCTGTGTGTAAACTTGTCATTGACTGACATGTGGCTTTCTGCTGTCGCAGCCTCTGTTGGAGTGTGAGCGCTGTAGGAACTGCTACCACGACATGTGCCTGGGAGCCAACTACCCCAAACAGCACAAAAAGAGGAAAGCTTGGGTGAGTCGGCTTTTATTATATATGTAAGAGATTGATGTTGCAGGGATAATAACCACACATTGTCTTGCACTTCACCTCGGCTTTTTTCAGTATTTCAGCTAGATATCCACCCACCTTCACAATTCAAATACGAGGCTTTTCGTATTTGAATTGCATGTCTTTTCAGTGTGAATGTAAGTGAATATCCACTGCCCTCTTGTGGCCATATATGATACATATCAATAAAAGATATGCCCACGCAACGGCAGTAGAATTTATGCACATTCTCATCACTAGAGAGCAGCATATCGCCACATATGTTCACTCTTGAAGGGGAGGAGACATCATAGTTGACCATCCCATTGGGCGGGGGCCCAGAGCGGCTCGATCTGTGCTGCGGGCCCCACCGAATCCACCAGGCGGCCGATCGGTAATTGGTAGACTCGCGAGGTCCTCGGAATCGGGAATCGGGTGTCAAACGTGGCTATTACAAATTGTTGGGAGATATTCTGGCCGTCTTTTTAAAATTTTTATATGCAAAAAATATGACAATTTCATACATTTGGTGACCCTTCCCCTTTAAAAGCCATTGAGATATGAAGCCTGGAGTGGAAAATTGGCGAAAATACAGATGTGGCTAAATGCCTTGATATTTATTTTTTCAGTATATTGTCCAACTCTTAACGGTAAATAATGTTCAAAAAGGCACACACCCCCGTGCAAATTCATTTTTGGAAATATAACTTGATTGTGAACTGAATCCCGGAAGTTATTGCTACCACCAATAGACTGGTTCGTGGGGGAAGGGGGGGACGTGACACCGATGTCATTTAGTTCGCTGTGTTTTTGGCAATTTTTCAACATGTATTTTTGTTGGGAACACACACCTACAGGGTTATTTAAAACGGATAGTGGTAACTTGCGGTGTGCTATTCAACACCCAAATGCTCTCGTGCGGATCTGTGACCCACAAACGCATGATTTTATAATCCGTGCAACTCGTTCCATTTTCCCATTCCTTTTGGAAGAACTAGTAGAAGCAGCCAGCCTATTGGTCCTGTGACCACTTGGTGAGTAACTTTAAGTCGGATTTTGACTAATTCATCAATATTTATACAAAATTATGACCGGAGCGAGTGATGTGATCTGCAACTGGTCACAGACCGACACCTAGTGGTCGGATTTTGAACTGGCGTGCGTTTTGTGTGTTTTGTGTGCTCGGACCTCGGTCCAGTACCAGAGTTGGCAGAGGTAACAATAAGGCACCGACGGGACAAAATGCCAGCCCCCTGTATTTCGCGGGTAAACTCGTCTATAGAAGACAGGCTGCAGCCCAACCTCGGCCATGCTGACTCTTGCCTCTCCATGCAGGTGTGCATGTCCTGTATCCGCTGTAAAAACTGTGGTGTGACGCCGGGAAAGAGCTGGGACACAGACTGGAACCACGACAAAGGACTCTGTCCAGACTGCTCCAAGCTCTATGACCAGGGTAGGTTACTATTAACGCAACCAAAACTTTTTTTGGGGTTGTCTGGTACATGAAGCATGTCGCTTATTCATCATGAATTTTATTGGGATTTGTATTGCCACTTCTTATGTCCCTTAAAAGGCTTCTTCCCCCATATGGTGATGTTGTTGAACCCAACTTGTAATGTGTAACACTGATCACTCTTGCAGCACGTCTCCATGAACTAACAACTATACGAAAACTCCTGGAAATAGTGGAAATGTTTCATCATGGTACCCCTGACTACTGAGAGCTTAGTTGGCAGTAGGGCTGCAACTATTAGTCGGTTAATCGGTGGCTAATAGATTATACAATTCATCGACAACTAATCTGATAATCGATAATCGGCAAAGAAATTAATCATTGTTATTGTCAGCAGTTTTGTGCTGATATTCCCCCATTCATCGGCACAATTTTATATGAATTCATGATTTACGAAAATATGAAACATGAAATGGACATCATTTATTTTTAAAAAACATGAATATGAAGAAATCCATTAAAATCTTAGAGTATACATTTCATGCAATGAGTATCATGAGTATCGGAGGAAGTAATCTTTGTATATATGTTGGTGAAGAATAACCAAATTTGACTGGATTTCCAATCGACATTTTTAAGGAAAAATTATCCAATCGATTAATCCTATTAATAATCGGCAACTAATCGACTAAAATAATCGTAGCCCTAGTTGCCAGTATCACTTCATCTGTATTCCTTTTAAAATCATTATTAATGTTAAATGTTGACTGGGGTGTTTTAATGTGGCTGGATTCAAATAAATGCAAGATACACTTAATTCTGGTTATTAATACTATCATTAGCATTCAATTCCCACAACATCTAAAGTAGTTAACTGTAAATTAACTTTAATTGATTGTTAGAAATGTGTTAGAAATCAAGTGTTTCCAAACTCCTACTTTGCTGCAGTATATTTATGAACTTCTGGAAGTGTCTGACAGCTGTTCTTGCCTTGCCTTCTCCCTTCCAGGTAACTACTGTCCCATCTGCTTCAAGTGCTACGAAGACAACGACTACGATAGTCAGATGATGCAGTGTGGAACATGCAACCACTGGGTGCACGCCAAGTGTGAAGACCTCACAGGTCAGTATGCTCCCCAATTCAATTTGTATGTCTTCCATCTGATAAAACCATGTCCATCCATTTTATAATAATAATAATACATAGGTTTTATATAGCGCTTTTCTGGACACTCAAAGACGCTTTACAGAGTAAGAATAGAAAAAAGAAAACTAAGTCGCTAAGGAATAAACAGAAAACAAAACCAAAATAATAAAATAAGCAAGCACACAAATGAAACTGTAGACGGAGGGAAGGGAGGAACCGGGGAAAGCAGATTAGGTGTCAAAGGCTATCTTGAACAGGTGGGTTTTTAGGTGGGTTTTAAATGATGGAAGTGAGTCACAGTTGCGGATGGAGAGTGGCAGGGAGTTCCAGAGGGTTGGGGCGGCGATGGCAAAGGCTCTGTCCCCCATGGTACGGTATTTGGCCTTGGTGATGGGGGTGAGGAGGTTGTGGTCAGCGGAGCGGAGGCGGCGGGTAGGGGAGTAGCGAAGGAGGAGGTCAGAGAGGTATGAGGGGGCGAGGTATTTTATAGGCACTTGAATAATCTAGATTTTCTTGCATACTTTTTAAAAGTTTGGAGTACATTTTTCACAAATTACTTAAATTCTGCTTTTAAGGGAGTAAATTTGAGGTGAAAAACGTTTTCCTGAGATGTCAGCAATTTCCTACTCGTTACATTAACTCGGCCTTTAGCGATACCTCTTGGGAACTGTTGGAACATATGCTGCCGTCATCTCTCTCTCTCTCTCTGTCTTTTGGTCTCTCGCTCTCTCTCTCTCCCTCTCGGCGCTATCTCGCGTTTTCTGTATCTGTCTCTTAAATTTTCTTTTACTGAAAGTTAATCGGTATTGTCGCTACGTAAGTAACATTTACTTGAGTAACTCTTTGGATGACTACTTTTTACTTTTATTTGAGTAATATTTTGCTGAGGTAACAATACTTTTACTTAAGTCATTTGTTATGGCTACTCTGCCCATATCTGACCATATCTGAAACGATTATTTGATTTAAAATAAATAAAAAAATAATGCCGCAC
>OMKY01059502.1:5288-20255 GCA_900302395.1 Bregmaceros cantori | reverse complement strand
CCGCTACTTATGTAACTTTTTTGTGGAGTACTTTTTTACTTTTACTTGAGTAACTATTTAGATGACTACTTTTTACTTTTACTTGAGTAATATTTTGCTGAGGTAACAATACTTTTACTTAAGTCATTTGTTATGGCTACTCTGCCCATATCTGACCATATCTGAAACGATTATTTGATTTAAAAAAAAAAAAAAAAATAATGCCGCACTATAAATGTCTTTTTTAGATTAATCATCTCATTTTGGTATACTACTGCAGCTACTGATTCTGATAATTAATCTGCTGAATTTCAGAACTGTATTCATTGCAAAATGACATTTACTGGGCGCAAACGCCATTCTTTATTTCTTACTCTATAATAAAATATTTATAAAATGCATTTCTTTTTATAGCTGAAGCTCTGTACTGAATACATTTGCTGTCTCAAAGTGTAAATCTGAGTACATTACATACACATTTGGATGTGACGACTCTGTGTCTTCCGCAGATGACCTGTATGAGATCCTGTCCAGTCTTCCAGAGAGCGTGGTCTACTCGTGCCGTCCGTGCAGCCTGACCCAGCCCAGCGCCTGGCGGGAGCTCCTCTACATCGAGCTACGGGCAGGTGTGGAGAAGGTGCTGGCCTGCCTGCTGTCCTCCACGCTGACCCAGCACCTGGTCACATGCTCAAAGGTAGCTCAAACATCCACTCAAGTCTGGTGGGTCACTTCCAGCAGCCTTTTCATGGGGAATTACGGCGTAAAGTGGGTTAAATAACCTGGCAGTTATGGCATCCAGAGTGCCAATTTTACTTGCCTCACCTGTCCCGTAACCCTGGAGGGTCGTTGGGGCACCACAGGCGATTTGTTGACCAGCTCTCTCCATCCCTCACTTTCCTTCGCAGCTCTCATTGCCTCACTGAGTACATTCTCCGATGTTGTCCTCCCATCTTTTTTTCCTGTCTCCCTCTTCTGCCACTCAGCACAGTGCCTTGCAGGATGGTTTTTAAGTACGACCTCAGTCATCATGTGGTCCGATGCCTTGACTGATCTTTCGCCATACTTCTTTGTTAGCTGCATGCTCTGTATTCTTTTCTGTAGCTCAGCTATAAGAGTCCAAGTTTTACATGCATACAGAAGGATTGACATGACAAGTAATCACAATTTTACTGCCTTACTGATATGTTTTTAGAATGTGAAATTGTAACCACACTAGAAAGAGATCCTCCCCTTTACAACATTACAAGTTGTGCTCAGATAAGTAGAAACATGTGATACCCCTTCAAACATCATTGAAAATTTTTGTAAAATGGCTGGCGTGAAAAGGGTTAAATAAAGACATTTGGCACATTCCCTACGCCATGGACGTCTTTTAAAGAACCATTGGTGGCCTCCTATAATATGATTGACTGCAATATAGGAGTAACAAGTGAATTTTACCACTGTTATTTTATACATCAAACAGGAATTGACTTTCTTGACTCGAGACATATTTTTAGAAAGTAAAACATTTTCACAATTTCCCATACAAAGTAGAGATCCTCTTCTTTACGTTTATAAGCCGTTATATTCAGATATCATTTGTGAAGAATATTTGACAATATTTGGAATATGTTTACCTTCAATATCAGTGCAAATTATTTAGTGTTGAAATGGTTGACTATGAGAGAGTTAATGCCATTTACATTGTAACACTACTTTTGTTTCGGTATTGAGCCACTAAACAGTGTATGAAATGGACCACAGATATCTGTGATGAGGAAAGTCTGTTGCATGTGCTCTAATGCCTCCCAACTCTGGTGCAGTGTGCGTCATCCACGGACTACGACAGCGGTGTGGAGGGCCAGCCTGCCTGCGATCTGCGAGCCGTGGGAAAGAAGTTTGACAAAGGCCTCTATAGGACTTTGGTGAGAGTGCTCTCATCTCATGACGCTCATCGTGTCGCAATGTGCCTCATAATATGCAACAACCGCATCGAGTGATTGCACATTAACCATGCCCCCAAAATCATAATTGCCTGCGCCCAGCAGGTTATGATTTCGGTCGTGTTGGTTTGGCTTTCTGTCAGCAGGATAACTGAAAAAAACGTATGCACGGATCTGGATGAAATATTGCTGAGTTGTTGGGAATGACCAACGGAACAAGTGATTTAAATTTTGGTGCTTTTCTATAAGTAACATAATGGTGTCTAGTTTGACAACTGTTAAGCTTACAAAGTTATTGCGTGGAACAAACACAGCTCAGATAGTGTAACGGTTACCCCCGGTCTGCCAAGCTGGAGACCCGGGTTCGCGTCCCACCTCCGCCAGATCACGAAAGCATTTATTTTTATAACTATAATCCTGCATGGCACCAAGAGCATGCCCGCGTACCGCTTGAAACAAGTGATTAATTACATTTTGGTGCATTTCTGAAGTCTAAGTAACAATAGTGTCTAGATGTTTTGGCATCGGTGACCTCATGTATTGGCGATGTCTATGTGGTCATGTATGTAAAGTTGTAAATATGTGGTTACTTTTTCGCACAGAAAACCTTCCACGAGGATGTGGTTCAGGTGATTCGCAGGAGGTTGGAGGAGGAAGGGGACCTGCCTGAGGACAAGAGACCGACGGCACTGGCTCGCTCCTACTACCTGAAGGTAGGTACTCTGCCCCTGCACTTGGATGAAGCTGCATGAAGGGGGAGGATTCTCATGTTTGCCCTTTGGTCTACACCTTTGTACAAATGGTGAGGGTGCGCGGTGGCAGAGTGGCTATAGAGCGTGTCCGCCCCCCTCTCACCATTTCTAATACAAACGTGTAAAATCTATGTAGTTATGATTTACTTGCAAAAGAGAGAGGGGTGAGGTCCACAGCAGGCTATTGGGTCTCTAGGCCAGACATGGGTTAGCCTTTTTTAACCACCCCACCAAACTGTTACGTGTGTAAAACCTCATTCGTTTCCATATGAGTGGTGTTCATACAGTCGAACCACTAAAATCATTTTCAACAGGAATACGGTTTTTGAAATGCTTCAGGGGTTTGGGTCGTAAATCTGCAACCTTGTTCAGGAGTGGCGTCCTGTTGGCATGGTGACGCGACAGCTTTATCACTTCCTTGTGTGTGTGATCAGACCATGCCCACCAGGACGTGATAAAGCTCATTCATTTCCCTTTGACCACCTTTTCCTCTGCGGTACCCTTGTTTTCCCAAAGGATAGGGGACTAGTCCAGGGTTGGACATGATTGGGCATCATTTTAGCAGAGCACCATGGCTGCACACAGAATGAACTGGACTAACATTCAGCGGTCATTTCATCTGTGTTTCACAAAGTCGATCAAATAAATGTCTACAAAAGGACCCACATTCAAATGTTTAATCTCCAGATTTTGATGAATATTGAAATGTCTCTGGGCCAGTCCCTCTGACAAATTCTGGCATCTGTTGAAGCTAATGGGTCTAAAACTTAGCCCGCTGCCGGGGCGGAGCCACGTAGCAGGTTATGTTTTTGGCCGCATTTTTTTTTGTCCCCTGGATCACTGAACAAGTTGAGCATAGATCTGGATGAAATTTTGCTTGTTGAGTTGTTGGAAATGACGGAAGAAAGAAGTGAATACATTTTGGTGCATTTCTGTAGCCTATAAGTAACATAATCGTGATACTTTATTATTATTAACTGGTGAACAATCCCCGTTGTCACGAACGCCTACAGATAGATGGAAAGTTCCTTACCTGGTTAGTGCACGAGGTGGTCAATGACACGTTTCCATGTAAAATCCGAGTGATCGGTTAGGTCCAGCAGCACCAGCCTCCTTTTACAAACTTCGAGCGATGTGCCACGAAATTGGCTGAAATTTGTGTGAAAGGGGTACTATAGTATGAATATTGCATGTACTGAAATCTACAAATGTGTCAATGTAAAGAATCTTTCTGCATGTTTCCCCCAGCTCTTGGAGGAGGTCTTCAACTGGTTCAACAGTCAAGATCCTCGAGTGTGGGACCCTCTGACCAAAGATCTGCCCACGTGAGTGGTTCTCACTTTGAATACTTCTGTGCACAAGTGGAGAACACCTTGCTAGAATATCTACATATAGGAATTACAGCTGATAGTGAAATGAACAATTATTTCAATAGTCGATAAGTTGACAAAAAAAATCCAACCAACAAGTTATTTAAATAATTGGCAAAGTTGGTTCTTAACCAATGCATGTGCTAACAATTGAGTTATTTACTCTTTACACAAATTTGGATTGTTTTTCTTGACTTTTTTTAAATGAATTATATCCATTTAATATATTTTTGAAAATTATCAATTAATATCAAATGTATGCAGACCAATAAGTAATACTGTCGGCACAAATTGCCAGCAATGATCAATTATTATATTAGTTGTCGATTTTTACATTTTCAGCTGATAAATCATCCCATCATATCATTGCACGCAATGTGATGTGATGCTTCTTATCATAAACGGTGAGGTAATGGATAAAGCCTTGTGATATTTGGGCATCGCTTCTAAAAAGGTTTAACTTTTTCAACTTTTTTTTTTGTAGCGGGCAATCAAGGAATTACGTTCAGTTTCCATAAAGCAGTGTAATATATTAGTTTTTAAAAAATACTGTAAAAGTCAACATTTATTCGATTTTCTCAATTAAAAGAATGAGAATTTTGAATCATATTTTGAGAGAAGATTGACAGTTCTAATGTGTCTGCCTGCTCTCTCCTCAGGGGGATGCTGTCCCATGCCGTGCAGCCTCCCACCACGGAGCACGTGTACGCCCAGTGGCAGGAAAGGGAGGAGGCCTCCAGGATTCCCCTGAGAGCTCTGCAGACTCTGCAGGTCAAACAGGAAGAGGGTGCGTGCAGTCCACTGTCCAGCCAGCCTCCCAGCCGCAACCAACTGAAGCCCAGCAAAGCATTCAGGCTCAAATCAAAAGGTAGCCTCTCCCACCCATCTCTTCAGCATTTTTCACAAGTTTCCAAAGGTGCACGGAGTAACAACACTCTGACAGAGATTGTGAATGCTACCTGAACGTCAACTACAGAAGGTTGAATTTAATTTGTATCGGTCAATGGGGTAAATCTGGTCCCGGTAGGGTTGGGCGATATCTTAATCTTCATTCAGTGTAAATCAAGCCTATACAAAATAAGTTAATAACATTGGCCACTAGATGGCAGCATATGCACACAGTCACAGGCGCGCATAATGGGAGGCCTGTAGACGGTTGACGTTAAATCGGATCATTTAGGCGTATTATTTTCTGTGATGTAAGGTGCGAATCCAAAAAACGATTCGCTTATTTTTAATGGGTACAAAACCCTAGCCCCCCAATCCCTAACCTAACCCCCAACCTAACCCTAACATCCTACTACATACCCCTAACCTTAACCCAACCCTAACCATACCCTAACCTTAACCCTAATCCTAATCTTAACCTAACCCTAACCTTAACCCTAAATTTAACCTAACCTTAACCCTAATCCTAACCTTAACGTAACCTAACAACTAACCTTAACCCTAATCCTAACCTAACCCTAACAAAAATAAGATAATCGTGTTTGGGATTCGAACTTTACATAACGGCAAAAAATATGTTAGAATTATCCGATTTAACAGGGACCGCCTGTAGACAGGACACAGACAAAAAACACAACGGTTGAAAAAAAACATACCCAATATAGCTTAAATTATTTTATTTATTTATTTTTTTGTATATTGTGATATCGTCCACCTCTAGGTCCCACATCATTTTTCATTTCACATGTTGTGTGTGTGTGATTATTTTGCTGTCCAAAAAGTATACAATTACATGGCTACTTCCGTAATTCATCCAGTGCCAGCCCTTTTCAAATCCGGCACGTCCCAGGTCTTGTTCTGTGTCTTTGTCAACTAAACACTTTCAGCCAATCAGAGTTACATTCTTCTATCCAATGAAATTACTGCACCATGGGCAATCAAGAGAAGTGAGAGAGCTTTTCAGCCAATCAGTGTTGCAGAATATGTCTGAGCGAGGAGGAGGAGAGGGAGAGAAATCTCGCGATCGTCCGAGAGTCTCGTTTCCCCTAAACCTTGAAGCAAATAAGACAACAGTTGTCCATTGTTAAACCCAGGTGCTTAGCTGTTGGTATGTAGGGAGTCGAGCTCGGCTAGCTTACAGAGATAAGCCGCGCCACACAATATTAGCTGCTGCTAAGAAAGTGGCGCCAGAGGAACAGATGTCAAACATATTTATGTATAATTATTTTTACTGACAGCTGCCACACGCCCCCTGGCAGGCAGATAGCGGTACTGCACCCAATCAATTTTTTTGGCAATAACCAAAAGACAGGGCAATGCATCTTTAGCACTGACTGAGTTAATACTGTCTCGTTTATCTGAAACTATGGTATAGCCGTGTGGTTGCTTTGCTGAGTCGGGACCCACCTATCTTGCCTGCATGTGTGCACTCACTCCGGCGTACTGCACTAAACATCTAAAAATCGCTGTATTTTGTGCAACAACACGCATACCAGATTTAAATAAGAATCTGGAAGTGATTAGTAGCTCCTATCGCCACTGCTGTTTTGATCCATAGAGCTCTACTTGGCTGATAACATATTGCTGCTGCATAGTGAATGCATGTACCTATGACGGGTACGTATGTACTTGGCTTAGATCAGGAAACGCCGTATTTCAGTATGTGGTCTTTTCCTTTTAATAGAGCTAAGGGTTTAGTTTGGGGTGCAGCTCAGAGAACAGACAACCATTCAATTTTTATTACTAATTTTTATTAAATTTTAAGTCAATCAATACACTTTGATGTGGAAACATGCACAAGGAGGGAGACGGAGAGAGACTGTTGCTGTTTTGTAATGAGCACTGCTTGTGTGCAGGGAAGCGTGGCCGGCTGTCCAAGGCTGACCTGGACACGGGGTGGTCCAGGGACGATGAGCGGCAGTGTGCTTTGTGCCAAAAATACGGCGACGCCAAACCCAACGTAAGTCTGCTTGAGCGCCGACATGCTTTTCTAGGATCGCTGATGGTCTTTCAGTGTGTTCCAAGAAGCGTGACTGTCTTGCGACTGTTGTGCAACCCATGGATGTTTGTTGTTGATATTTTTAGCTTCATTATACATAATTATTTCTTCAATCTCACTTCGATAAATTGATTTACATGTGACCTGCCGCCAAATTCTCAAAGCAATTGTGGCCCGCATGGCAAAAAGTTTAGTCAGTCCCCGCACCTAACGCGACCCCATTCAAGTTAGTGGCACTGTGTCTAGCGCAGCGTCCGCAGTGTCGCAAGTTCAACTACGCTCGTCGATTGCAATGTCTACCCCCGATCTCTTCAACCCAGTTTCCGACTAATCCTATCCAATAAAGATGGAAAAACGGCGCTGACATCAGAAAAAAATAACTTAAAAAAAAAAGTTTAGTCAGTCCCAAGCTAGACGCTGATGTATTTGTGCATCCTAACAGGAGGCGGGCCGTCTGCTGTACCTGGGCCAGAACGAGTGGGCTCACGTCAACTGCTGTCTGTGGTCCGCAGAGGTGTTTGAGGAGGACAACGGCTCGCTGCTGCATGTGCACAGTGCCGTCACTAGGGGGCGCCTTATGGTGAGTACCTTCCGGAGGCCTTTGTTTGAGTGTGGCGCAGTGCTGTTGACTGCTTTGTAAAAAAATATTTACTAGTTGCCTGTGGGGAATAGGTAACTAGTAAATATTTTTTTTACAAAGCAGTTCATTAGATTATTATAATTATAATTACTTACCTTACTAACTTTAGTTACTAGTAAGCACTTTTGGAAATGGGTACTTTTGGATTTTTGAGTTTTTAGGACAAAAACTCAAATAATTATGCAAATCATTTGGCATCAACTGCAGCTGTTCAACTCTTAATAGGGTACCTACGGATCCAAGCCTCACAAGAATATTAAATTCATGTTATAATAAGGGCTAGTGTCGGCACAAAACCGCAGACAATAACACTGAATCAATTTGTTGCCGTTTATCGATTTTATTAAATTTGTTGCCGATTTTATAATCGATCTAGTCAGCGATTGGTCGACTACTTTATTTTTTGGGCTATAAGCTGCAACTTTCTTCCCTAACTTTGAACTATGCGGCTTATGAGGCGTTGCGGCTATTGTTTTTTTTTCTTCCCCTTTTTAAGTGTAAAATAAAATTTAAAAACACCGAAAGTCATGGTGCACGCACTGCCTGTATAACTGTATCTGCGTATGACACACAGGCGCCGTCCCTTTACTCTGAAGTAATGGCTTTTGGTAAACACTGCTGTGAATGAGACTTGGATGACGACTAGCGATAAACATTGTCTGCTTGCGATGAGCATTATTTTCTGACGTCTGTCGGTGGATCGCATGCTTAATGTCCACTCTATCTCCAGCGGTGCGAACGCTGCAACCAGGCGGGGGCCACGGTGGGCTGCTGTCTGACCTCCTGCCAGAGCAACTACCACTTCATGTGTGCTCGATCCCGACACTGCGTGTTCCAGGACGACAAGAAGGTCTACTGCCACAAGCACCGGCACCTCCTCAGTGGGAAGGTAGGTGTTGCGTTCATTCCGGCCTGCTGTATCAGGCCTAACAATTCAGGTTTGTACAGGAGGACACTGAGAATATTTTTATCTTTGTAGATTCTGATCTTCGTATGGATGAAAATTGACCTAAGAAAGCCCGGCCTCAGAAGGATTAATGGAAGGTAAAGGTAGCCGAGGGAGACGACCTAAACAATGGCACGACAACATTTACAAATGGTCAGGATTCCAACAAAAGTTGAATGTCACAATGACAACCTGGCATAGTAAAAGCTGTATTTCGAACATAGTGCTCAGAAGTGTGCTACTACGGCAAGTGGTGTCATTTCAGAGTGAAGGGTTACCATCTTATATTTACCTGCAGTTACTTGTTTTTTGTGCGTGTGTGTTAGTTTCACACAGCAGGCGAAGGATCATAGACTGCGAGGTTCCAGTATTGGTTGAAATGTTTGAAGCCAATATCAATGTCATCATTGTGTTCTATTCAGATGGTCAGTGGTAACGCTTTTGAAGTGAAGCGGAGGGTCTACGTGGACTTCGAGGGCATCAGCCTCCGCAGGAAGTTCTTGACGGGCCTGGAGCCGGAATCCATCAACATGGTGATCGGTAAGAGCCATATTAACTGTCTTGCATTCGCCTGGGTTTGCCATTATTCACCGACTTCTTGCACTAAAAGAACCAGATCTCTTTCATAGAGAAGTATAGAGAGGATTTCCGGTGTCTGTCAATTTGGTGTTTTTGATTAATTTTTGAAGAGGTCTATTAAGTGGGAGCTCTGTGCGTAATTTGGAGTTGCACTTGTTTGTTTTATTATTTATGCAGAGTGATGACCGAAGTGGAGAGGATAATGTGTAATCTGTCACAGATAGAGCTCTAGCGAGCAAACCTTTCAACTGAGTGCGGTTTGTTGTGCAAATTGGGCTGCTCCGCTCTGATGCCCTGGCTCATACACAGACGCCAGATGTGCATTTCTCAAAGGCGGGACAAAGTTAATACTCATTTTTGGGGCATTAACTCTAATATATTTTTGTGTTTCTCAGGTTCCCTTCAGATCCAGAAGCTTGGTGTGCTCACAGAGCTGTCGGCCAGTCGAGACCACTTGTTTCCTGTTGGCTTTCAGTAGGTTCCTTACAGTGCATCCGTAGCTTTCAGTCTTTTTGTTCATTGGGTGCCATCTTAAGGAGGACTAACTTGATAGTTGTTTCCATCCATCTTCACCTCTGTTAGCATAAGCATAGCACAGGACACCACATAGAAATAAAAGATTAGTAGCTCTGCTTTGGAGGATTAGTCATCGGCAAGAGAAGCAAAGGAACACTACCCAAAAGGTGGTGCGACAACATCTACGAATGGTCAGGACTTGACCTGCCAACCCTCAACAGAATGACACTGGAACAGAGCCTGTGGAGAAGGCTGACTCCTGTTGGGTCAGCCTTAGAATGATACACTTTCTACTAGAAGCGCAGAAGGTGAACTGCTTGAATGAAGAGCTTATTCTAATAAACAGGAGTGGATGCACGCATTCACATGTTTTAGTATGAATTTTAGGTGCCATTTTTCCTTTGAATACCCTCACTTATGTGTTATGGCACTTTGGATTCAAGGTTAGCCTTCTGGAAATTTAACTTCTGCAATCACTGTGAACCAGGTGTTCTCGGCTGTACTGGAGCACCGTCAACCCATCGCGCCGCTGCAAGTACACCTGTAGCGTCCAAGAGGTGCGCCCGCCCGTCCCTGAGAACCACGTGGAAGAGACTCTGGACGGAGGACATAACCACACCACCGCCCACAGCCCCTCCATGCCTTCCGGTAGGTATTCGTCTGGTTCCCTTAGCACTTAAGTGCTGTGGGGACTCATTGGTTTTTCTGGGTGGTATTGTGGCTGTGATCATGCTATTGCAAATTGCACCACTGAAGTTTGACCTCATTCTTTTTTTCTAGAAGCTTTGCCATGTGTAGACCATTTTGCGTCTTTTGCATGGCAAAAGCAGTCTGCTCGCAGTCTGCTGAGCACAGCAAGCAAACATAGCTGGCTTTTTATTATATAGTTGCAGGCGAGGCAGTCATAGTTGCAGGCGAGGCATTTTACATGCAGCCAGACTGGGATATATGAAGGCTCGACGGACAACTCGCACTGCTTCTCCCAAAGCGTTGTTGCGGTCTAGTTAAAATGTTCCTACCGCATCCAACGCCTTGCTCGTTTCTGCGCCTGATGCCTGCATCAAACTACATCGGCTTGGAAGCCGAATACCGCAGCAATTGGTCACTGGATGCAAATTCTTGTTGCCAGTGTTAATACCACGTTAATGTATAATATACATTTCTGCATACCCCCCCTTAGATTCAAATATAATAACAAATAAAATAATAATAATAAAAGCTCCCATGATACTGACTCAAAGTAACTGTCTTGCATCTGAACTAGAAACCGAAGTTCGCCTGCCACTGGATCCAGTGATGCAAGCTCCTACTGAGGTCCACCCCGCCCAACCAAAGATTGATCCAGGATCCAAGAGTCGGGTTCCCCAGGCTCGGAGACCAGCTGGGGGCTTGTCCAGGCCCCTTCCATCACCAGGTGCCCTAATACCTCCATGTCAAGGCTCTCTTTACTGTCCCCTCTACGTGAAAGCATTCATTAGCCTCTCAAAAGTGTGCTTGATTTCATTTCTTCCTTTGTCTGTTTTGAATAAGACTGAAAACTGTGATTTGAATGACATATTTCCGAGATTGTTTGTCCATGGGTGTCACTAAAGGAATATTATAAAGTGAATACTCTGACAATTAGATTTTTGTTAAGGCCCGACTTAGCATTGCAACACCAGAAGCAGATTAATAGACATCCAAAGTAGATAACAACTGGTACTTCATGGCCAGTTTGTGCCGCCTAGTGCGCCTAATTAGCAGCTCTAATTGACTAGATTGTAAAATGAAACTTTGTTGATGGCTGGTCCTGTGTTAAGTGACTTCTTTTTTTAACTGTGCGTTTATAGGCTTGGTTCAGTCCAAAAAGCCCCATCACATCTTGACCATCAGCGACCTGGAGGACACCCAAATACCGCGCCGGCATCACCTCCCTGCTACCCCACTATCCGCCCCCATCACGCTCCGCTCCAACAAGTCGTCCCTCCCAATCCCTTTCTCTCTTGGCACCGCAGATAATCTCCTCACTTCTCCAACCCCACGTCCAGTCGGCACCAGAAGTGCTTCCTCAATTAGATGTCCGGGCAATCCACTGTCCCATTCTACCTCGACAATGTTTCCTCATTCGGCTTGGCCCGACAGCACGGCGGGATTGCCCTCGCCGGGTCTGTCCCCAAGACCGCGTTTGGCGTCGTTTGAACTGAACCAGTCGGACTCTGTGGAGGTGCCTCATAATTTCCTGGCGTCACCGGAACCAGAAGACCTCTTGGCAGCTAATGGTGCATCACCCTCACGGGACCAGAGCCAGCACAAGCACGGTGTGTTTTCTTTCAGTTCTGAGGCAGCATTTTCCTCACAGCTCAAAAGTGAGCTGGAAATTGAGGAGGCGTTGCTTGATGAGGGTGTTGCAATGAACTGCGGCGGCCAGATTGTGGTGGAGGGGGACGGACACAACGAGTTCTGGCGAGGTGTGTCAACCAAGTCAACAAAAAGGAATCGTGTGGTGCCACTTTCTAGGTGCACAGCCAAGGATGAGTCATCGGACGATGACATGGATCATTATTTTGATTTCTCTCGGACCATTGTGAGCTGTCCAGCCTCGCGGGACCCTCCCAAGTCGCCCTCCTCGCCGTCTGTTCGACCCATTCCTCAGTTGGATGGTGTGGACGACGGCACAGAGAGTGATGCCAGCATGGCGGCGAGCGACGATGCCAGCAAACTGAAGGCGTCTGGTCATGCACAGATCCCCACCAAGAGCATTACTGCTGTTCCCGAATCGCAGACGGCCAGTAACGGCCCAAGTGCAGATGCAGAAAGTCCCGTTCCCATTCCGGCATCAAAGCTTACTGATCCCTCGTCTGGCACCGCAGCATCTACAAGCCAAAGCCTAAATGATTCCTTCTCACAGGATCTTCCTGGATCTGAAGTGTTTACTGATCTGAAAAGTGCAGACATCGGCACTCTCTTCTCTTCCATTTCGCCAATGACTCCAAAAGGTGCCACCAGTGTGTTCCAGGATGACCTGTTCCCAGGCTCTTTGGACATGCCAGACGCGGCACTGTCGCCCAATGCCCGTCTGACGGATTTGGTCCCTGTGCTGGACGACTCTCCGGCCGAGAGCCAGTCCTTCTCTGCTCCTTCTGGCGACATGTCCACAGTCTTCATGAACCACTCGGACGACAGTGAGCTGACACAAACGCTTCCACTTGGCCCAAAAGAGGCACTGCCTTCTTTAGATATCTTGGAGCCCTCCTCTCTCATGACTACTGAGCTGGCTGGCCTACCCAATCCCCCACTTGTTTCTGCTAGTCCTGCATTCAGCCATGCTTCACCGAATCCCCCGCTCGTCTCTGCTAGCCCCGCATTCAGCCATCCCACACCCAGTGCAATACTTGAAGCCAATTCGCTAACGCAACAGGCGGCAGCATTATGCGTTGATCCAATCATCTCAACAGTTGGCACTGCCATGCCAGCTGACCCGATGTTATCCGCTTCATCAACCAGTGCCACTCCGCGTCAGATGTTTTCATCCCAGACGCAATCCCTGGGCTGTGCCACCACCATAAGCATCGTCTCTTCTTCTGCGTCCATGTCGTCTGTCCCCGCCGCCTTGTTGAGCCAGAGTGTGACTCCTGGCGCCTGTCCTACTGTGCCGCCTGTCCTACTAAATGGCTACAGTTCGCCGTCTCTCCCGAAGGACGCAACGGCCGGCCAAATGTTCTCTATCAACTTTGCAAGTCCTCGGCCCACGCTAGAGCCTCAGCAACCCACGGTAATGCACCAGGCATTACCGGGCCATGCCATCCTCACAGTCAAGGAAGTGGGCGGGCCCAACGTGGACCCTACACCGCATGTGCTGTTGGTCAACCGCCTGGGCCAGATTTTCGTCAAGAACCCGGACAGCAACCACTTTGAGCTTCCTACCGCTGGATCGCCCTCTTTCAGCTGTGTTGCGCAGATTGCCAGCCTTCTGCAGAGCAATGCACTCTCAGCCACGCTAGCAGCTGCCGGTGGCAACCTTGCATCCAGCAGCACACCAGCCAACCCTTCCGGCGGGGCTCCCGTCGTGAGCATACAGCCCACCTTCCCAGTAGCTCCCAATGCCACGCTACAGAGCCCCACCACTATTGCTCAGCTTCTCGCCCACAACAGCACTTCCCCTGCTGCTTCTGCTCCTCCACCACCACCCAGTAGCAAATCAAAGAAATCACGAAAGACGCCGAAGGCTGCAGCCGATGGTGATGCCCCAGAGAACAAAAAAGCACGCAAGAAGAAGCCAAAGGCAGTCAAAAATCCAGCACTTCCTGTTGCATCCTCTGACAACCCGCCCGCAGAAAGCGCTCAGGCCATCATCAACCAGGCCATGGCCAGTAATTACACTCCCAAGTGGAGCACCAGCTCTTCTCCTCTGGTCCTGCCACCTGACCTCCTTCTCGAACCTGAGCCACCCACAAAACCCCCTGCCCCAGCACCGCCGGCAAACTCCCGCCCTCGCACTCATGTTCGCATGAAGCGTGTCTCGTCCCTTTCCGACCGCATCGTCACAAAGAAGTCGAAGGTGGACTTCTTGGAGGTGGAAGCCCCTCCCGAGGCCCCGGTAGCTAGCAGTCGGGCCTCGGGCGTGCGCATCAAGACTCCTACGGTGAAAGGTGTACTGAACCTGGACACCCTGAAGGAGGAGCACCTCAGTGACTCTGACAGCATACGGTAAGCAGATACTTTAATTGATTCAAAAATTGAAAAATGCCTTGAGGTTTCAGTTTAGCAATTTCAAATGTAAACATTTTTTGTGATTTTTGAATTATTTTCTTTGTTTTAGTTGGGCGAAAGCGCCATTTTTCATTCTTTATCGAGAGAGATAGTGACAGTATTAATTTCGGAAACTGGGATGAAGTCTGCTGCCCTACCTGTGGTCTGGGGGACTCGCTCTACAACCACTCTGCCACCGCACGCCCCCAACACGCCATTTATGTCTAGCTTTTTGTGGGATTTGCATCCTCAGATCGTGGGACACGGCAGCTGCATTGCGTGGTGACTCCTCAAAGCCTCCTTCCTGGGATCCCACTGGGGCCAACGGACTGACCGACTGGAGAAAGTACTCTGGTATGTTTGTAATGGTGGTCGTCATCATTGACTAATTTACTGCTAATACATGCACCGTATTCTCCGTAACAGAAGGCCAACTGAAGACTGATTTTATTTTTATATATTTATATATATATATATATATATATATATATATATATATATATATATATATATATATATATATATATATATATATATATATATATATATATATAGATAGATAGATATATATATATATATAAAACA
>OMKY01059499.1:0-10230 GCA_900302395.1 Bregmaceros cantori | reverse complement strand
ACAGGTTACGTAGTATACCTTTAAATACGCAGTGAGTCGGTAGATTATTTCTCGTGTGGGGAAACAAAGTGGAGAGAATAATAATGATAATAATTATAATTATTATTAATAATAGAATAGATAATAATAATAATAGAATAATAGAGAGAATAATAATTATTATAATTATTATAATAATTAATAATAATTAATAATAGGATAAATAATAAAGCGTCTCGTTGCGGCACAGCGGAGCCGTGACGGGGGTCGCGGCTCGCAGCGCTTCAGACACAAACACCTGTTGGTCGTTTCTCTCTCTCTCTCTCACACACCACCGCACTCCGCGCTGGACCACTCACACGACATGACGACGAACGTTATACTAATAAATAAGACTAGACATGTTGTTAGTGTGAATAATAAATAACTACTTCTTACCTTCATTCATCACAGACACGGAGAGAGCCGCGTGGAGAACCTGTCCGTGTTAAGGAGATTAGCTGATGGGTCGCCCGCGGACGGACACCTCTGAAGGGGCTCGTTTTGGATTACTTTTTTTAGAAGAAGGTTCAATTTAGTCATTTTAATTTCTAGATAATTATTTTTCTATAAACTGCAGCTGCTCATCTCATAACACTTGCAGTGAATCCAATACATCTGAAGCATTACGTATTTCTTTGGAATTGTTTGATAAAAGCGTTTTTTTTAATTCTCCAGATTTAATTACTTGGAGTATTAAAGTAATACGATTTGATCGATTCATAATATTCATATTCAAATCATGCAGAAAATAATTCATGTATTTAATTCTGGAATATTTCAGACTATATTATGAGTTGAACAGCTACACTTCATACAAAAAAACATGTGTTAGAAATGATTTCATCGTTATTTTTTTTTCTTCTAAAAAGTAATTCAAAAGTAACCCATTCCCAGCCCTGTGCCTCATATAACGTGTAAATGTGTCTGCTCAGAAACATTTTACAAGATACCTGCAGTAGATGTCATAGAGACTGACCCCACAACGCAATTAATAAAAAAAAATAATAATAATTTATTATTAATTTAATTTAATTAGTTTGAGATCGTTTCAACTTGTAAGTGTAATGAATGATTTCTTTTTTTAAAGTGACATTTCCAGCCCGGCTGATAGTTCTTTTGTGAAAAGTTATTTTAGCGAGATTTCAACACGACCCACGGTTTAGTTAGCGGACGTCAGTGAAATGTCATCTCTCGGACTCGTGCGCCTTGAGACGAGCAGCAGTGAACTCCCCATCAGCCACCTGGCCGCGAGCCTCGGAGCGCGCGATTCGACTCTTTGAAGTGTCCACGTGACAGTCAGTACACGCTGGGGTGGGGGCGTGTTATAAAAGTAATCCCAGTTACATGGCAAAAGTATCTGGATTTCTTACTAGAGTAAAAAGAGTAAAAAAAAGAGTAAAATACATTTGTGAAAACTACAAAGTACTGATCCAAATATCTACTCAAGTAGAGTAAAAAGTACAGACTGAGAAACGTACTCAAAACGTATTTTTGAAGGTAAAAAGTACAAGCTCTAAAATGTACTCAAAAGTATTTTTTGAAATTATGAAGTATACAGTAAGAAAAATAAATGTGTATATAAAATACACTTTTTCAATGCTAGTTTTACAAAGTTTGAATAAATTGCTAAAAATCTGCTCTAATTTACTTCACTTAAGGTTCATAAATACCACGGCCGAACATTGAAATTAACATCTGAAACATTCTCAAATCATGCTCAACTCAAGGCCCAACTCTTAATAAAAACAAAAAAATTACATTAAGTATTAAATTAAATTAAGTATCGAAAATCTACTGAGAAGAAGTAAAAAGTCATCAGAGAAAAAAGCACTTCTAAATGTACAGATACTTAAAAATTCTACTCAAGTATGTACTTGAGTAACGACATACTAAATGTAATGACATACTAAAAGTAATGAGCGCATTACATTCTTTACTTCAGGATTACGGCGGTAGCGCTCAGAAAGGTGTTGGCTCGCGGAGCATGTGAATGTACACGTGGACAATAAATATAAACCTGAGTATGGTTTGAAAAGTGCATTAATCTGACCAGAGGTCAGAAATCATTTTTAAAAAATTCAGTTCTGAACGGTTCAGGCAGGCCCATGTTTAACGTTTTCACTTTCGGAACCGTTCCGCCACCAAAATATCGGTCCTGAACCGGTTCGGAATGCAAACATTTTGTTTGTTCTTAAAGTTCCTAATATTGTACAATGTTAAGTTTAGATATAGTTAATACAAAATATATTTGGTGGACTTTCAAACTTCAGTACAAATGTATTAACGTGAATCCGGGTTTAGGACGTCATTACATTCACTTCCTCGTCTGTCCACAAGATGGAGCCCCAAATACATGGGGCTTGATGACTGACAGTGAAAGTTGGATGGATGCACAACCGGAACATTTTTAACCGGTTTTGTGGATTTCATAATGTTCCGTTTAAAGTTAAAGAAATCTTAGTTAAAGAAATATTTTTTTGTTTCCATTCCTCGTAAAATTACATAAATTTCCGTTCGTTTTCGTTCTTCATTTTCGTTCCTTGAACCGGTTTGGAGCCCTGCTTATCAGTAATAATAAAATGGAAATAAAACAAGATCAACAACGAGACAAAAGCAGGCAAGTGTTCCTGGCGATTTCAGCACATGCACATACTCTCTGAATGCTTGGTCTCCCTGTGTATTTTCTCCCTAGATCGCCTGAGGAACTTTGAGAAGTTCAAGACTGACAACATGGAACTTCCCTACGACTACAACTCCATCATGCACTTTGGCCAGTGAGTCTGGTTTTTAACTGCCACACCATCTGACAGATGAGCTTACATACATATATACTGTACATACATGGAGATATAGAGACACAGAGTCGAAAGCACTTGTCCCCCAAAGTCGTGCTACCACATATCTCATTGCTGAGGTCAATAGCCTATGTTCACAAGACATGACTCATGTTTTCATTGATCTTTTCTGCCAACCTCAGCGTGTTGTTGAGACATGTGTACAAAATTCCCCTGTTATTAACATATCTAACCTATCTATCTAAACAAATATACAGACCCAATAAGTTGATAACACTTGCTTGATAACATGCATAAACAGTTCTTTAACTAATGCCATGCTTGGATGCTCAACAGTCAACACTAATATACACTTTGGATTATTATTATCATCTATTTAAAAGTATTTATCAAAACATATGAATAAAAACTAAATATTTGAGGATTCAAGATTAATATTATGAAAACAGTTTACTTCATTTGGTAAATTAAAATATAGAGCTTTTGAGAGGCGGAGATTTTTGCTACGAATGATGGATTTTGACCGCTCACAATTTTCGATCAGTTCAGCTAGTTCAATGTTTCCAGTTCTTTAAATAAATACTGTAACGATAGGCTGTCCCCTCGTGGAGGAGCTGGGAATAGAGGAACTTACATCGGCAATAGCTGAACTCAGCTATTGCCAAGGTTAGTTCGGACTCTATTTAAGGAGGCGTGTAGGCAGGTGGAAGAATGCACCGCGCGTGCATTCACTACACTGCCCCCTCCCGACATGGCTCTCGTCCCGAGAGCCGCTCCAACTCCACGGCGCCTTTCGTCTGATCAAGCAGCCCCGCGGCCATCCCAACCGCGTGCGGTCCGTCAACCACTTCTTGACACCAATGTAACGATAGGCTGTCCCCTCGCGTGCATTCACTACAATACAATATCCACCTGTCCGTGGGTTTTAATTAAAATTGTCAATGCTGTTCTTCATGTAGTTATGTAGTTAAAGAATCGGCACATTGTTAATGTGATTTGGTATTATTTGACAATGTTCCACCCAAACCCTCGTAGTTCAGTAAGAAAGATTCGTTTCTGTAGGACACATCGCATACACAGCGCTAGAAGTTGCTAACCACAGCTAACAACAGCCGAGACATATCTCCACAACCTCGTTGTGGTTTAATGCAGCCATGCCATATGCCCCTCAACGAAGCCAATTTGCAGTCGGGCGACTGTAACATTGGATGGCTGGAGTTGGCGATCGGCACCCGGCTCTTTCGACCTGATTCAAATTATAATTAATTCGGAAAGTGCTCAATTGCTTGGAAAGCCCGCCTGAACGTCCCAAAATAACGATGGCATTCGCTTTGAAAAAACCGAAATCCCGTTGTTTTTATTTTCGGTTTTCGGTCTAAAACCGAAAATCATTCTGCCTTACCGTACACTACCTTTTTAAGCAAGCTAGAACCAACAAATCACATTGCACGGGACCAGGCGGTCCCGTGGGTCTGGACCAACCAGGCAGACAAATTAGATAGCCGGCAAAATTTGGGCGGGCCAATCAGCGCCCCGTTAAGGCAAGCCTTGTTTGAATCGAGCCGTGGGCCTCCAAGCCACTGTTTTGTCATAGAAACTACGCTGTCATTTAATAACTTCGTTTCATTGACATTGACATTTTTTGACACATCGCTCTACTGCGATGCGTGGACAATTAATTTGTTCTGGCTTGCCAGGCTACTCCCCCTTAAGATGCAGATACTGTATGTCTTAGCCTGGCGAGCTAGAACCAATGCATCGTCCATGCATCACACATCGCTAGACGCTTGCATGGGGTCTGGTAAAACCAGGGTTGGAAAACATTTTAAAAAAAACATGTCAATGAAATCTTGTTATGCAGTCACAGCGCAGTAGGTGGAACAAGCGGCGCGGAGGCATGACAACCAAACTCCGCCCACGTCTTGCGTAGCCCGTACAAACTACCCCCACGTCCGTGCTGATTGGCCGATAAAATCCGTACCGACTGGTTCGCCAGGCTAGATATGTATGGTAGATGCTGAAATAACCTATGGCATCTTTATTATTGTGCCATACTACAACTATACTAACCCTAACTATCTTACTAAACTGTTCTCAATATCCTCATGCACCAAATCTGTTGATCCCTCAGGTACTCCTACTCTGAGGATGGCCAGCCTACCATAGTGGCAAAAGACAAGAGTATCGTGAGGATGGGCATGGCGTCAGCTCCCTCTCTGATGGACAAGATGAAAATCAACAGGCTGTATAACTGCGGTAGGTAGCAAAATGCAGTCACATTAAAGAAGGCATTGTAGAACTGTCATCTTGTGACCCCCATTGGTAAGTATCTTTATTTCTTGTAGATTTTTCATGGCGCGTTTCAGGAGGCATGTTAACTTTGTTCTGTCAAGCAGTAGGCACATACATAAGCCAGAGAGATGGTAAAGGCGCCATCTACGGAATCCTCAAATTCAAGTATAGGTTACATTAAATATCATAGTAGACTCGAATCTAAATGCTTTTTCATAATTGCTACCAGTACTGTGTACACCCGAGTTAAACACTTTGAAAGTCTCCCTGTCATACTTAATTACTGGAGCTATAATGAAAGAAATTCCCTTGAGAGCCAGAATCAATGCATCGTCCATGCATCGCACATCGCTAGACGCTGGCATTGGGTCTGGGAAAATCAGGCTTGTCGTCAGTTGTACAAGCTACGCGAGATGTGGGGGTAGTTTGGTTGTCACACCTCCATGCCGCTTGTCCCATCTACTGCGCCTTGACTGGATAACACGATTCGATTGATACGTTTTTCTTTTTATGTTTTCCAACCCTGGTTTTACCAGACCCAATGCAAGCGTCTAGCGATGCATAGACGATGTGTTGGTTCTGGCTCGCCAGGCTAGGAAATTCATAGCTAGAGGAAGGTTTGGCAAAAACCTGTTGTTCCTCTCCATTGTCGGCCATGATGACATTTAACCAATCACAAACCAGAATTTGTGGGGCCAGTCTTCCTTTCATTGGTTTGCCGATGATCACTTTTGCTTCAAACATGTTTTTGTTTCTTTTCTTTTTTCAGGAGACGTGGACGACTGACTACCAGAGAGTGATTGAGTTTGGAGGAATATATTATTGTTTTCATCATTTGAATTATCGTTTCTACGATTTTCAATAAATGATAGAATGAAATGTTTTCTTTGCTATATTTCCTCTCCTTTGGACAGTGTAAAAAATGGGTCGTCCACTCCTCCACTGAATATAGCCACACACTTAGCCATTTTTACTTAAACTCATGGTACTGCATCCTTGTTCTACCTTAAACAACATAGGTCATACTGCACATACACCACGGTTGGCTCTTTAGAGTATCAAGTTGGTTAATACATCATACACAGTATGAGTATGTGAGTGACCCAAAAACATCATTTAGTGTGAAATAAGACAATGTTGTCACTAAGGGTGTCATTTCACTAATGTACTGGGAATGAATTGACAAGGAGTATAGTTACCAGGAAAAAAAAAGTTGAGGCAAAGTCTCGGTCTAGCATTTTACTCAAACATTAAGGGTTGGAAAATATTTAGTACATTTTGTAATTTTGTGAAATTTTCTTCAGTCATTTTACTTGAGTAGAAAATTAAAAAGTACAATAATTCAATGTCTGATCCAATCTGTCAAATGTTGATGCAAGTGTGTCAAGGGCCCATGCATTATTTATATGGTGAGTACATGGCGCAGGACAATCACCCACAGAATACTTTACCTCAGATGAAAGTAACTATATTATAGGATCAAGAAACATTGATGCTATAATATGTAGCACCGTAAAAGTAATCTGTTCTCAAAATGCAGTGGAATACAAATTTGTAGCAAAAAAAGAGTAAAGTACAAATACTTCTAAACATTACTTGAGTCTAGTACTTGAGCACTGATATGATTTCTGCAGTTCTCTAACCATATTGGAAAGTTGTATCTCTTGTTACATGGTATTCTGTGTTGTATTTGTGTACACAGTGACCCCTAGTGGTCACATAGCTGCTATATATGCTCATCTAACTACCTATTTCTGCGGTACAGGTGGTTATTGCATACAGAGCATAGACAAGTAAAGGTATTACTGCTGCTAGTTCTAGACTAGTGCACCAAGCTACAGACACAGGATGGAGATAACTTGGAGTCTCCAAGTTGGGGACTATTCATCATTTTGGACTGAATGTGTTTTGAAGTAGCACAAGAAACAATATGTGCGATCTAGATATTGGGCACATATGTATCATAGTCAATGCTAAAAGTCATGTGATTCTGCCTATCAATAATTAATCTATTTTAGATTACTGATAGTCTAGAGTCGTCATGTCAACATCTGTAGACTGGTCACAATTGAATTGGTTCGGGGTTCTGCCCCCACAGCGTTAAAATGATGCAAAGTAATACATAAATCCCATGACCAGATTCCACCAATCTCCGTACACCTTCGAGATGGTGCAACTGGTGATGCTTAACTATTATGTCTTAAAACTACATGTCAAAAGATCTGAGCCAGGTACTGGTTATATTTGTATAATGGATTATAAAGAAAAATAATATCTGGCAAAAATATCTTAATGTTAACTAATAGAGGCGCGAATAGGATCAGAGTAGGTCCACAATAAAGTTCTCTAATAGGGAATTTGCATTGTGCACACAATGTAATTATACAATGCAGGTATAATTACATATACCTGCCAACGTGGGCAAGATGGATGTGCACAAAAATAAAAAAATATCTAGATACTGTACAGGTGATTAAATGCTTTGTTGGTGCTGTCATAAAGGTCGTATTCAAGGTAAACAAGGAATTAGCCAGGTCAGGTTGACAAGAGAGAAATCTATGTTCCTGTCTTCATACAGAAGAATTAAACATTTTAATGTAAAACGAAGCTCATTTGCCTTGTTAGTATAATCCTCCTATTGGACTGCTTTATTGAGGTCTTCGCGGAGATTCGATCTTGCATAACATCCCACTGACTTGAAGTGAGTAACACTATACCACTGATTTGTTTTAAACATGTACAGCAGCTACTGAGCTGTGCTAATTGGGGCAAACAGAGAAAACACCTGTACACAGTGCACAGGTGTAACCAAAACATGCAGACAGCGGTTTTGACAGCACTTTTACTTCCACTTTACACTACTCTGCTAAAATTTTGCTGCACTCAGTGCTGCCCACACAGCACTTTGGAGCTCGATAGGCTAGGTGGCCATGCACCTGACGCCCAAATGATGGTTATCGCCGAGCGATAGTGAAACCAAACCACTGCTTACCTTCTGAGCCGCCCCCCTCCTAATCAAGGGTTTGCTGCTGTCCTCTCAATAACGTTGCAAACCCCTACTGAGAACTGCTGAAGCAACAGTCAGGGTGTGGAGTCGGGCTGCTTGATTACAGGTCCCCGGGCCACATCTTTATATTCACCTGAGGTGGATATAAAGAGCCACGCACAGGACGTCCCGCATAGCGTACTCCAGAGAGTTATGGAAGGAAGACGCAATCACAGACAAGGCGCGATGGTGTTCAGGACCGCTGTAACATGGCTGACAGCAGTGGCTCTGGTGGAGGGCATGCCTGTCAAGGTAAGGTTATGAATAATAAGCATATGTGAATAAATGAGATCTTAATGAGTATTTGCACATCCCTGATGCTTATTAGCTATCTGACAGAATGAATGAATGGCATTAAATGGATTAGAGATGATAGTCCAATAATTGGATGCCCAATAAAGAGCTGGAGAATCCTCAGGCTCATTACCCTTTTAATTCTGGTCTATCAAACATAGATTGAAATATGTAATAGGAACATGACGTAAAAGAGACATACAATATAGACAACACAAACAAATATCTTTTTATAAATAAAGATTATGCTAAATTATCCTAAAAAGTATAAACTGTGCTGTTACCCGTTCTCTACTTACAACAATATCTCTATATGCGTTTGTGGATTAGAGTTAAAGATTACGTAAAATTTGTCTGGGTTTTCAAGTTTTATTGCACTTTGTTGCTTTATGGAGAGGGGAAACGAAGTGGTTGGTATTGTTCTTGAGTTTAGGAGATTATTCAGTTGTTATTGAGGTAAGATGACGGCTGCATTTTATTTCCATAGGAACTGAATTACATTCAGTTTTCTAAATCCTCAAATTGAAGTGTGACATGCTATGATTACAGAACTCCACGGTAGTTCAGCAGGGAAAGATACGGCATAAAAGAACCTGGTCAGGTGAGTCCTCTTGTATGTATATATTGTTGAATGCTCTGTTATTGTGTTTTTAAAATGACCCATTCATTGTATTAGTATTATTGCTTTGTTAAAGGTTTACATCATAAATGAGTATATGTTGAGAGACAACGAGATAACTAGCAAAGTCTGGCAGGATTAGATCTGAAACAAAGCTGAAAATCCAATCATAACCCACTTTTGCTCGTGTTTTTCTAAATGTTGGAAAGTTAAAAACAGCACAATTAATGTCGAGCCTGCTTACGCCCACGATTGTGGCAGCCAAAGCTTTGCAAAAGTGGGGGAAAATGTAATGTGATCTCATGTTGTATTGGAAAACAATGAACTTCCAATGTCTCCGGTTCCTACTAGATATTTTATTGGTTTTAATTTTAATTTTGATTTGTAAGGAAACTATTTGTTGTGTGAGGAAATTACATCATTATCTTTTGTTTTGTTTTGTAATCTATGCCTGGTGCTAGTACAACTGCTACTATTGTTCATCTGCTCTGTGTTATGTGTTTCAATTCTATTCAATTATATTCAATTTTTTAAAATACATATTCTTCCTTTGGGCAAAACAGATGAATATGTGGAGATCGACTACATGAATGCAATGGACAAGATCTTACAGGCCAATAACAGTGAGTAACCTCTAAACAGGTCAGTAACGGGTTAGTCAGAGTGTACTTTTTTGTAGGTCCTTATCTGATGAGTTAACTTGTGCATGTAATTGAGGAGGGGATGCACAAATAACAGGACAGCGAATCCTTGATGTTTTAGTTATTCATTTACTTGTATAAATTTGTTCAATGTATCTCAGTCAATGGCTGTGTCCGAAATTGCCCCCTGACCCCCATAGTGCACTATAAGGGGTGCACGCCATTTTGTAGGGGTGTCCAAATTCTCCATGTACCCTAGATAGTGCAGTGAAAGTATCCCACAATGCACCGCGAAATGTAGTGAGCATTGGATGTACCCTAGATGGAGAAATATAACCCATAATGCATTGTGAAACGTTTTAAAAATGACCTAAACTTTTTTTTAAAATGCCGTGGCGGGAGTAAATAGCGACCGACTGCGGCAAATAGTTATAAATGTAAGTACTTCTGACTTTTTGTGATGATTGTTGAATTTTATAATTATATTTTTTATAATTATATTTTATGATAATTTTGACGACG
>OMKY01059486.1:1851-13790 GCA_900302395.1 Bregmaceros cantori | reverse complement strand
CACACACACACACACACACACACACACACACACACACACACTTTATCAGTACAGTTAAGAGCGCATGGAGGTGCTTTGCCGCCACCTATTGACAGAACCAGGCTAAGACTCAAAAATCTGGCGGATCATGCTTACATTGTTTTTGATGTGTGATGCTGATTGTTATGTTAAACTTGGCACGTGTTACCGTTTTAATACATTATATAATTTATTGTATTTATTCACTAATCTATCAAACTATCAACCTATCACTCTACCACTGCTACCTCTATCTGACCTTTTCAACTATTGGCGTATTACATTAAAATCAGATTCGATCTTAAACAAACACAGACACAGACACACATTGTATTAAATTATGGAAGCCGACCTTCATCACCACATTATAACTAGAAGCACTCAGATGTTGCAAACCTGCGCCTAAACCTAACCCCGAAACTTAACCCGGCCTAAACCTAACCCCTAAACCTAGTCTAACCTAAAATTTGCAGGTTGAACAAAAAGACGCAAAGAAGTGCTCACGACGTGATTCGAAATCGGGCCGTTGGCGTAAAAGTCAACCACGCTACCGCTGCACTATACAAGCTAATGCAAAGATGGGGAGCAGACAACCTTAAGTTGCTGTCGGCGGCGCGTCCGCCATGTTTTAATTCCGAAACGTCCGGAAAACGATCGGAAATGGCACCGCGTGTCAAAAATGGCATCGGCTGTTTGGTAAATGCGCCTCGGCCGCAGCTGCGGGAGAACACGGCCACACGTGACGTCACTACGGAGAACGGGGATCGTTCACCCGTTAATATAAAATCAAACTTTATTTATATAGCACTTTTCATGCAGAGCAATGTTACTTAAAGGCTACAGAAATGCATCAAAATTGAATAATTTCTTTCTTTTGTCATTTCCAACAACTTCAGTTATCGAGGGGACAAACCAGCGCAGGTGAAAACTTAACCTGCTCCGTGGGCTCCGCCCCGGCGCAGGTAATAATTGCATACAATTTAACCATGCAAAGCCCTGAGGTGTGGCTGTACCGTATTTCCCCACAGCAAGGAAGTGCATCAGAAGCACCGGGCAGCAGTGCTTCATTTGTCAAGCCGGAGGTCCCGGAGCGCTGGGAACGAGTAGCTGAAGCACAATGGAGCGCAAGTCAGAGGCTCCCCCTTGCTCCCCCTCAAATTAAGCAATGCCGGGCAGGGAGGTTTGCTGAGCAGCCACGGAGCCACACCAGTCGGCACACTTCCCCGCATGCAGCCCCAGCAGTGCCCCAGGCTGCAAGCACTGCCATTTCACTGTTAGCAAAATACCGCCCCAAATGATGTCAAAGAATAAAGTTGTCCTGCTTGCCAGAAAATTCTCCGTCTCTGTTGTACCCAGAGATGGGCAGTAACGCATTAGATTTACTCAGTTACATTTTTTTTGTGTACTTTTGGAGTACATTTTTCACAAGTTACTTTCTACTTTTACTGAAGTAAAATTTGAGGTGAACAAAGCTACTTTTTACTGAGATGTCAGCAATTTGCTACTTGTTACATTAACTTGGCCTTTAGCGACACCCGTTGAGAACTGTTGGCACATATGTTGCCGTCATATCTCTCTCTCTCTCTCTCTCTCTCTCTCTCTCTCTCTCTTGAAAGTTACTCAGTACTTTTGCTACTTGAATAACGTTTTTGTGGAGTACTTTCTTACTTTTACTTGAGTAACTATTTGGATGACTACTTTTTACTTTTACTTAAGTAATATTTTGCTAAGGTAACAATATGTTTACTTAAGTTATTTGTATGGCTAATCTATATCTATATCTGGTTGTACCACAGTAGCGAGTCCCTGCTTTAGAACTTGCGACGGAATCGGAGCAAAACAATTCTTTGTTATTACTGGAGGTGCTGAATTGATCATGTCCAGCTGTCTGGGGAGGTCTTACTTGGTTACTAAGATGATTCTTGCGCTTGACAAATTGACATTTGGGAATTCACAGGACTGTGCAAACCCAAGGGATATAGCTGAGTGTTTAATTTTCTACTGTTCTATGCTTTGACCTTGCAAAGCATTTTGTAGACCTGGAATACGCAAAAAAACATAATTTGCCCAATTAAATTGCCCTCTGCGGAGGGCAATTTAATGTTTCGTGAAATTCTGCAGCTTAAAATTCAATTTAGACAAGTTTACGTGCCAAACACTGGGGGGAGTCATTTTGTCCCACGCTTCTGCAGGTCACTTCCGCTGATGTATGTATATGTATAGTCACCTGGCCCTTCCTATGGCCACAAAAAAAAACTATATAAATTCTCTTTTATCCCAGCCTCCATTCAGGCACTGAACAAAACAGGGAATGTGGACCAACTTTTATGATTACTAATATGTTTTACTTAGGGTTGGGTTACGTTAAGGTTAGGGTTAGGTTAAGGTTAGGACTAGGGTTAAGGTTAGGGTTGGGTTAGTTTAGGGTTAAGGTTAGGGTTAGGTTAAGGTTAGGATTAAGGTTAGGGTTGGGTTAGGATAGGTTTAGGTTATGGTTAGGGTTGGGTTAAGGTTAGGGGTATGTAGTAGGAGGTTAGGGTTAGGTTGGCCGTTGGGGGTTAGGCTAAGGATTGGGGGCTAGGGTTATTCACACCCAAAATAATACGCCTAAACTATCCTTTTTTTTTTTTATTGCAACAATACAACAAGACAAGTGAAACTAAATTATCCGATTTAACGTCTACCGTCCTGCGAGTGGGTCTAGCTGAAATATTACCCACAACCCTTAGCGCGAACCTGCTCTGGGTTCAACTGGGCAGTCATACATGCATTCAATCGGTTATGCTGTGTTCCATTGATGCCGTCTCTTCATGTAATTAAAGCTTGCATACGTACGTCGGTGGTCATCATTTATTATTTCTGTTCTTGGAAGTTAACAAATAACAAAAAAAAAACCAACGCAACATCCAGCGTGTTTTTCTTCTACACTTTATTGCAAATAGCTTGGAAAAGTTTGCAAAATTGTGCAACAGGAGTTATTTAGACATTTTGTTGTTGCTTTTGAACACTATTAATTTAGCTGGTATTTCAGTAGTTATAGACTTCTAGGTAATGTAGCACTCATGCATAGTTAATAAGAAAAAAAAACAGTCATTCGTTTAAAACATATTCGGTTCTATTATTTCAATTATGATCCTTTTATTACTTTCTATTTCATTTTGTTCTGCATTTATGCTCTTTTGGTCAACAATAAATGGCATTTAATACAAATCATATTGGTTGATATAGTTAGTTTAACTAAACACGGATGATCAATATATATCTATGTGTAGCCTGCCGTCTTCGGACAATAAACAGTACTACTCTGCATGAAATGTGCTGTAAAAGTAATGTAATGGTTGGGGCGCCTCCACTTGAAGGAGCGGACAAGTGTAACCGGGGGAAGGCACGTCTGGATGACGTTCGACAAGAGGCCCATCTGGCTACTTGCCAATCATCATCCAGATCGTACTTATACCCCTACGCAAGCGGCAGCTCAGTTACTCATGGTTTCAATCCCAGCATGCCGCCGCGGCACCTCAGCCACGACGGCACCATTCATTCCAGTAAATAAAGTTTGAGACGAGGGACAAGCTGGGAAATGGGACGCACCACAAGCCTCTCTGCTGATTACCAGAGATGGGCAGTAACGCATTACATTTACTCAGTTACATTTTTTTTGTGTACTTTTTTACTTTTGGAGTACATTTTTCATGAGTTACTTCTACTTTTACTCAAGTAAATCTGAGGTGAAAAAAACTACTTTTTACTGAGATGTCACTAAAAAGTACTCAGTACATTAACACGGGTCTGTTGTGAACTGTTGGCACATATGTTGATGTCATATCTCTCTCGGGCGCTTTCTCTCTCGCTCTCTCTCTTGGTGTCTCTCGCTCTCCCTCTCTCCCACTTGGTCTCTGTGTCCCTCTCGGTCTCTCTCTCTCTCGGGGGATCAATTTTTTTTCATTCATTTTTTGAATTCATTTTTTAAACTGAAAGTTACTCAGTACTTTCGCTACTTAAGTAACTTTTTTTTTACTTTTACTTGAGTAACTATTTGGATGACTACTTTTTACTCCTATTGAGTAATATTTTGCTGAGGTAACAATACTTTTACTTGAGTAATTTTTATGGCTACTCTGCCCATATCTGCTGATTACACATGCTAACGTGGCTGCCTGCTCTTCATTCGCCACACTAATCCCTACACGGTGAGGCCGAGACTATAGGCTAGAATTTTTTTTTGCCGTACGTCCTCCGCAGGTCCGTACGGCTTCCGTGAACAAAACTGCGTGGGCAGCTCCATTTAGTATCCCTGCGTGGCCAAGGCACTGGCTCCGAATTTGGAGTTGGCCGCCGTGCGCTGCACCGCGGAAAAGCACGTGGGTAGCGCAGTGGTAACGGTCCTTCAACACACACAAAAGATCACAGTTGAATGCCGCGGTCTTAAAATGTCTTGCATGAAAGTTAAAACGCGTTGTTATCATTATGCTTAAGATGGTTTATTTCGTCACCCATCCCTGAGGAGCGGGGGGCAGCCATGTGGGCAATGCTTGGGGGCCAACTCCAGATTCTGGCAAAGTGACAGCACGCAGGGGGTGTTATCGCGCTGTTTGTTCACGCGCGAATACCAGAGCGCCGCATGCCGTAGCGGCCACAATGGTAACCGCAGCTTTTATACTGTACGTCACCCGGGCGGAAAATATCCGTGCGGTACCGTACGGCAAAATGACACTCTGTAGGGGAAACCTAGCGTTACATGTCTCTGAAGGTGTCACATTATTGTGAGTTAGGTGATGATTCATGCTGTCTGCCTTGGGGCTGTTCTTATATTGTTCTCTGATTGTATCGCCTGCCACACCTATAAAAGCTATCAGGAAACAGTGTCTCTCTGCCAGTCATGAACCTGTCAGTCCCATGACTTACCATCTCAATACCTACAACAGTGTTGCCACAGTAACTTGTAAAAATTAATCCAACTACTCATTACTAACTACTCATCTAAATGTAAGTAGGTTAGATTACTGACCACTTTATTTTAGTTACTTTTAGCGAATTTTCATTGCATTCAGAAGAGTTGCTGCGTTGCTCAACCCACCCCCCCCTAAAAAAACAACTAGCTTTGCCAAAACTCACTTCATTGGAATTGGGTTTTAACGTGAATTTCAAATTAATTCAAAGTAAATAAAATACAAAAACGTAATTAAAATGTAAAACATATAGGGGTCCGCGTTGGCCAAGTGGTTATGGACACCGCACCTATCTTAGTGGCGCTGCGTCTACCGCAGCGTCCACAGTGTCGCGAGTTCGACTACGCTCGTCGACTACGCTTGTCGACTACGCTCGTCGACTTGTCTGCAATGTCTACCCCCGATCTCTTCAACCCAGTTTCCGACTAATCCTATCCAATAAAAATGGAAAAACAGCGCTAACGCCGAAAAAAAAAATTTAAAAAAAAAGTAAAACATATAATAATTACTAAACATATATTATTAAAATTATTCACAAGGGACATTCTGAGACAGTAAAGTACCTAACTACTAACTATTAACTAAATCTGATTGAGGGGAAATAGTGTGTTAGATTACTAAGCTGTTAAAGAGGATTGAATCAGAGCAACTTTAACTTGGTTACTGACATCCATACTGGCAGAGAAACTGGTTTAACATATAGACACCACAGATTACACAAACATCACTGTTATGTCATATTATTTCTGAGGGGCATTGTCCACTTCCATATGCATGTGTTGGTTCTTGGTTGGGTAATCGTGTGTGTGTGTGTATATGTGCTATGTGTATGTACATAGGCCAGTATGCACGTGTTGTGTGCAAAGAGGGCAAAAGTACTGGGAATTTTTACTTGAGTAAGAGTAAAATACATTTGTATAAAAAAACACAACTCGAGTAAGACTAGAAAGTACTGATCCAAATATATATACTCAAGTAAAGTAAAAAGTACAGGCTGAAAAATGTACACAGAAGTATTTTTTTAAAGTATAAAGTAAAAAGTACAAAACCTATTTTGGCCTTAACACTTTACAGGGGATATTTTTTGAGGGGCACACCCAGAGACTACATGAAAATTAACTGTTACATTTCTCAGTGCATTACCGAGTACCCCCCCCCTACCGACTCATTCATGCTATACATGTTTTCCTACCATGTTGTTGCAGAGAAAAGAAAAGAAAAAAGTAACGACACTGTTTTGGGAAAAGTGAGGAGTAGAAGTACTGATATTTTTTGTTAAAAATCGACTGAGTAGAAGTAAAAAGTACTCACAGAAAAAAGTACTTACAAAAGTACAGATACTTGTAAATTCTTCTTAAGTACAGTACTTAAGTACTTAATTACTCTGTTGGCATTACTGCCCCTACTGGCTGATTCACTAGATTCATATCACTACTGTACCACCTACCATCGGTACGCAAAAAAGTAACTGTTTTGGGAAAAGTAAGGAGTAGCAGTACAGATGTATTTGTTAAAAATCTACTCAGTACAAGTAAAAAGTCATCAGAGAAAAAAAGTACTTCTAAAAGTACAGATACATGAAAAAAGTACTCAAGTACAGTACTTAAGTATAATTCTTCGTCACTTGCCATCTCTGCTGTTGAGCGTAATTTTCTTCACATTATGAAATATGGTTGTGCTGGTGATTTTGATTAAATAACGTGTCACCCTTGGCATGTCTGTGATTTGGCACGTCGTGGTAAAGAATGTTTGGCAGAGAGCCAGGCTTCTAATGAAAGGGATGATGACAGTCATAAAACATTCCATTCCGGGCCGTCCCGGAAGATGAAAACAAACAGCAATGAAAATATCAATGGTTGATGATGATAATGGCATTTGCAACAGGCTGGCCACTCCCACACCAAACCATCACTGTTCATGTTGTTTATTGTATTTGTGCTAGTAAATTAGAGCTGCAACAAACGATTATTTTAAAAGTTTTAAAACGATTATTCGATTAATCGGGTAGATATTTCTTCTTCAGAAAAAAATCTCAAAATATTCACAGCAAGCAACAATTATCAAGATCCATCTTGTCGACTTGAAATATTAACAAAATAGGTCCTTGGTAAGCAGCAAATGTACATCATAATGATGTTTATCAATCATAATCATTTAATATTTAATATTTTCAGAAACAATATCTAATTTGGACTAATGGACCAATAGAGGGCAGTTTCAACACAAAACAGCTGCTGACAATGACACTGATTCAAGTCCTTAGCGATTAGCGATTATTAAATTAGTTGCCGATTAATTTTATAATCTATTAGTCAACGATTAGTCGATTAATCGTTGCAGCCCGATCGTAAATGTGTATAGATAATAATATATAAATAATAAATGAATATTACAATTTAAGCATTAGCTTGGAAGAACCTACTCTTCCGTGCTAGCTTATCGCATATTGGTTTTCACCTAGATAAACAAATGAAAACTAGGATCAGTATATAGTAGACTTATTCTCATTACTCATTATTCATGCTCATTACATGATTATTGTATGTGCTTTCAACGGAAAACCATAGACTGTAACCAGGCATGGCAAGTAACAAAGTACTGTAAAATTTTCAATTATCTGTACTTTTAGAATTACTTTTTACTTGTACTGAGCACATTTTTAACAAAAATATCTGTATTCTACTCCTTACTTTTACTCTTGTTTGGCAGAGAGCCAGGCTTCTAATGAAAGGGATGATGACAGCCATAAAACATTCCATTCCGGGCCGTCCCGGAAGATGAAAACAAACAGCAACTCTTTTTTGCGCACTGACAGTGTAGAATAAAATGTATAATATGAGTCAGTAGGGGGCACTGATGCACAGAGTAGTCCCAATTATTACGTTAAGAAGTGGTTTTAATTTATTCCCGAGATATAAACTAAATTAGTCTGTTGTTCAAACAATACCATTGACAAACTAACATTGAAAAACATACACATTTTATTTTTAGTTCTTTGCACTTTATACTTTAAAAAATACTTTTGAGTACATTTTAGAGCCTGTACTTTTTACTTTCAAAAATACTTTTTGAGTATATTTCTCAGCCTGTACTCTTTACGTTATTCAAGTAGATATTTGGATTAGTACTTTGTAGTCTTACTCGAGTTGTTTTTTTAATAACGTATTCTACTCTTACTCAAGTAGGAAATCTGGGTACTTGCCATCTCTGACTGTAACACACGCGTTGTAGTATGCGACTGGCGTGACGGGGCAGGACGCAGGAACCATTGGCTAGATGTTTTTCCCAAGTCCCACCTTCCTTTGTGGTGATTGGCTAGTTTGACCTGCCTGTCATCTCCATTCTACACGTTGCCGCTCAACAGGAGCCACTGAACGGCAAGGCACTCGGTGCGATTAACCGGCGCGTGCATACAAACCCCATCCTGCGTGTTGACATTCGGAAAGTTGTGTACATAGCAGAGGATATTTGGTGAACCAGGGAAGTGAACCAGTAACACGGCTCTCAGGTTAAGCCGTGATGTAACAAACGCCAGAAGTCCCCCGGACGCGCAGTGAAGGACGTGACCCGTGCCAAGTGCCAGACGCGTAAACGGCACAGCTTTTACGCACGCATTCGCGTGCCATCATGGATGATCAGCGGACCGCAAATCCACGTTCATCGGGCGCTCACTGGAGCCACGGATCTGCGCCAGGGGAGGAACGGTAACCGTACCTTTTTAAAGTTCTAGATATAATCCTCGAAGGGAGAAACCGTTTTTTTTTCATTTTCTATTTCTTAAAGTTTAAAGGTCAACAACATCTTTTTAAAAGTCACCCCACGGCCCACGTCGTTTGACTTTCCCTTAATGAGTTGATTCAGTTTGGGGGTCGACCAGCTCCCTCTACCCTCACCCCAGAGAATTGCTACATGTTAATGTATGCCGCCTACCCGGATTCTACCCCTACGATATTTATCTGAGGAACACAGCTTGCTTTATGTATTAAACGAGTCTGTTTCCCACCGGTCGCACAAGTGTGAGGTAGTACTTAGGAAACCACCCTAACCAACCCCTTGGTTAACCACAATTACAGCTGTGCCAAAGCTGATTGTATGTTTATACTTCCTGTCTGGGGAGGTTGATAATGCAATCTGTAATGTGATTACCCGGGTTGGGAGGGGTTACTTTTGGATTACCTTTGAGAAATGTTTGAGAAATACTTGACTATTTATTGCAAGTGTTCAACTCGCAATATAGGTAAAATTCACCCTGAATGAAATGAATTATTATTATTATTATTATTTTAAGTAATCCAAAAGTAATCCAACATAGGGTTAATTTTGGATTACAAAAAAGCTTTAATCAAATAATTTCAACCGATAACTTCATGTGATCCAAATGTTTTAATTTAATAAATTCAGGGTGGTTTCAGGCTACATTATGAGCTGGGCACCTGCAGTGTATGGCAAATTATTTGCTAGAAATAAAACATTTTTCAAAGGTAATCCAAAAGTAACCCCTCCCAACCCTGGTGATTACAGACATAAGATTACATTTAAACTTTAGCGCTTTACATTTATCTTTTAAAACAACCAATCTGGATGTCAGATACCTCTGCCTACAATATGGGATTACATGCATGTTTTACATTTACTTTTTGTAAGAAAAAAAATCTATCTGAGGCATTGTAACTTGTAAATTTGTCTTCAGAGCCACATTTCCAAGAAACAACATCTTCTTTCATACAAGACACAAGCTACAATTTGGGAGTTTCTTTTCGCAGCACTCTGAATGGAAGAAATCAAAAGTCATCGGAATGCATGAATGAAACTCACTACAAAAAGTTGTTGAGTAGCTTTAGTCAGAACTTAATCCTCCTAGACACGTACGCGTGCGCGAGCGCACACACAAACACACGCATACACACACACACACACACACACAGATTTAGCATTCCTTTGCTGCTTCTACTACTAGTGGATGTGAGACAGTTCATCTAGGACTCTTTCACATACCATAGTGAATTACCAGAGATGGCACAAATATTCTGTTATGGTACTTGAGTAGATTTTTGAAGTCTCTGTACTTTTGGAGTATTTATTTTTCTGATTAATTTTTTGCTTGTACTCCGTAGATTTTCAACACACATATCAGTACACATAGCTAGCTTTCACAGAAACAGGATTGTTACTTGGTATATATAGAGCATATGATTATATTTTATTTTTTGTCGCAATGACATCAATGCGCAAGAACTGGAAGTGCTCGCATAGTGTTGTTGTTGAGAATTGCACCCTTTCTGTTGATTTTTTTTTTAAAATTTGGGCGTGTGGTTAAAAAAAAACTCACTTTGCTGTTCATGGCACAATGCGGTTAATAGCATAGCCAGACATGTTACCATTAGCATGTTAGAATATTATATCAGTAGAGTATGAGAGATGTTATTTTGCCATTGAGTGATGTCCTTCTGCGCAGTTCTTTCACTTCTATGTAATCTGTGAGTTTCTCCAAAACAATGAGGATTGGACAAGAGTCTACGGAGCCTTGAGTTGCACATTATGGTAAGCTGCAATGATGAAGACGCATATACAGACAGGTGTGGAAAAGATTGCATCTAGCATTAACAACTGGCTGTCGGCAGAAACCATAACCGCAAGGTTTTAAGAGGCAGAGTAAATAACTATTGAATGATAAATAGCATAATACTCAGCCTCTGGTCCAGGATAATGCAAGCAGGCCTAGTCGACGAACGCCTGCAGACTAAGTAGAGTGAGCCACAGGTGTTAGCAGTTAGCCAGTTCTTACACTTCTTCTGTCCCTCCAGGAGAACGGAGACGACTTGTTCTGATGGGGAGATGTGTGTCATGGCCCATGATTGTCACCACGAAGTGATTGACATGTTGAAGAGTTGCCATGGAGACGAGGTATACGAGACTATGTCGACCTTCGACCTGGAATTAGGGCTGTGCAAAAAAATCAATTTGAAATCAAAATGAGATTATTTTGTTCAGAGGATTTTGGAAAAAGTTAAATCGTCAAATCGGATTTCCTTTTTTATATTGAGAATAATGATTTTGCTGGTCTGTTTTCAAGTTATATGTGTGAATAGAATGTATATAAATTGATAATTGTATTAATCCTTTAGCCAAAGGGTGAGGTGTCCTTTCCAGTCCTCCGTTAAAGGAGTTCTGTAACCAATCCCAAATTACTGTCCTTAACTGGGAAAACAAGGTTGAAAGGTAGTTAGGTAAATAGCTGCTACATTCCTTAAATCTAATTTTAAAAACGTAATCACTTTTGTGAAGCGCCTTGAGGCAGCTTCGGCTGCGATTTTGGCGCTATATAAAAACGAAATATAATATATTGAAACTTCAAGTTTCAATATATTTTGTCCTTTTTTTTAAAGAAATCGGGAAGAAATCGAAAATCGATATTTCAAAGACATAAATCAGGATCTTATTTTTTTGCGAAATCGTACAGCCCTACCTGGAATGTTGTGCCGCTCATTGAATTGCGCTGTGTTGAACTAACTTTTTTGGGATGGGGGGGAACCAGGACTGTCGGTGCCGCGCCCTCCGATCAACCTCTGCGCTGGTCTCCACCAGGGACCCCTGGAGGGACCCTTGTGATTCCTGGAGAGGCTCCTGTGACAGTGTTGAGGACCGGGCTCTGTTCCCGGAGTGGACGGTGCCGCTCAGGGTGACCTTAGGACTGTTGGTGGCCACATTCCTTTACACCTTCCTTCGAGAAGTACTGCAGCCTTACCTCGCACCGCAGAGCAAAAACTACTTTTATAAGGTCAGTAGCATTTACAGTTACTTTCTACTTTCACTCAAGTAAATTTGAGGTGAAAAAAAACTACTTTTTACTGAGATGTCAGCAATTCGCTACTCGTTACATTAACTTGGCCTATAGCGACACCCGTGGGGAACAGTGGGCACATAACATCTATCTCAATCACTCTCTCCATCTCGGGCGCTCTCTCTCTCGGT
>OMKY01059483.1:3778-17933 GCA_900302395.1 Bregmaceros cantori | reverse complement strand
TGGTGGATTGGTCTAATTTGGGCCACTGCCTAGTGTGCCTAATCTCTGGCTTGATCCTAATGAATGTCAGTGAAACTATGATAAAAGAAGACCATGGTAATGGTAATGCATCTAACATTAAGTTACTGGTCAACGCTGCATTTCACTGTCACACATTAAACAACTCTCCCACATTAGGAAGTTGCAAAAAGTGGCCCACATTAGGGCAATCCACCCTATTAAATAATAATAAATGATATGAAAATAAATGCAGTTAACTTGCCGCGGTGTTTTCCTTGTAAACTGTGTTGAGTAAAGAAAATAGTTTCCTAGAAGTAACTGGTGACTGGGGTGCGACCTGGCTGCAGGGCGGGGTCAGCTGTGCTGGCCTGGATCCCCGCCAGGGACAAGGCAGGCCTTATGTCCCCAACCATGGAGGTATTGTTGTATCCGGAGAGAAGGCTTGCCCCAGGCCTGAAGGCGCGTTGATCAGCAGCCACAGGAGAAACAAGCACCATCTATGTCGTCAAGATTTCTGCTAGCGTCGGCTAACGTACAGGGTTGGGAAGGTTAAGTTTTTTTTCCGACGCCGTTTTTCATCTTTATTGGATAGGATTAGTCAGAAACTGGTTTGAAGAGATCGGGATAGACATTGCAGACAAGCCGAAAAGGGGAGGAGGAGAACTCAAAGACGCTGCGATAGACACAGCGCCATTAACATGAAAGGGGCCACGTTAGGTGCGGTGTCCATAATCACTCCATCAGCGACACCACGGGAAAGTTTCTTTTTGAAAGTAATTAATATAAATTGTAATAAGTAATGCATTTAACAAAGAAATAGGTAAGGACTTATTCGATGATGATTCCCGAGAGGTGGCAGGGCGTGGTCTGCCAACCACGACTGGTTGAGCTGTGGAAAGGAGTGAAACTAGACTGCTACCTGAGTGTATCTCAGCCTCAGTAAAACATGTTTTTTTCTTTTAGCTTTAGTTTCTCTTTTTCTTTTAGTTCTGAGGTCTTCCAGAAGGAGAATGCCAATCCTCACAATGATAATTGATTGATTACACCTGCTTGATGATGATGGAATGATATGAGGACACAGACAGTGACGTTGTACGGCAAAGACAACATCCGTAGAAGTTATTTTTTCCAAGTTCAAAGTTCAAGGTTATTCTTCATTGGTGTAATCAGCGTGCTTTGTCTTAGCCTGGCAAGCCAGAATAAACTAATCGTCCACGCATGGCACACAACTAGACTGTCGGTCCGGTGGGTCTGGACCAACCAGGTAGACTAATCAGATTCTCAGCCAAATTTGAGCGGTCCAATCAGCGCCCTATTAAGGCAGGCCTTGTTCGAATCGAGACATGGGCCTCCATGGCATTTCTCATTCTATTTCACTAAGATTTGATAAGTTCATCTGATTGACACTTTTTTGTCACTTTCTTCGAGCCTGCTTAATCCAGACCAAATGATCATTCTATCGTTTTGTCATTTATAAAACAAAAGTCTTTTCTCCTACAAATCCCCAAATGGACATGCCATGCCAGACAGTGCTTAATTTGTCAAGCCGGAGGTCCCGGAGCACTGGGGACGAGTAGCTCCCCCAGCTCAAGTTCAGCTGGGGGAGCGCAAGTCAGAGGTGGGGGAGCTAGCTACCCTTGCTCCCCCTCAAATTAAGCACTGATGCCAGATTTCCCCCCAGTGTAGCAGTCATCCGTTCATAATATTTCCGTTTGCTTCCTTGAAATCAACATTACAATTGGAAATCAACTTCATTTCCAGGAAGTGATTTTTTTCTGTAAGTGTTTGATAAACTGGTCTACAGCTAATGAATAGATTTTGCAGCTGTATAGCGGTAGACATTGATGTCTCTGTAAGCTCTCTGCCGAGCACTTTATGGTGGCTGGAGAGCAGCCAACCAAACACACAACACACACAAAAGCATCATGCACAGGGCCAGCGGCGCACAGTTTGCATCGCACCACATCCCGACGTGCCCCGACACTTTCCACAGCTCTGGCACATGGCCTGTCGGTACATCGAAGGTTTGTAATAAGACAATCTCGGTCGCCAACAACACCGTGCCTTTTCAGAAAACGTTTAAAACATATGGGCAACAGATACCATGCACGCTACGTCCCCGCATCACCCAAAAACTCACATTCACACATGGTCATGTGTCTACAATTGCACGCACATGCATACACATACACACACGCACACACACACACACATCTAATCACCAGCACCATTAGCTTTTCAACCTCTAAGAGAGTTTTTGAAGTTTGTAATTTTGCAGAAGGTTTCCCTAGACTCCGCATCACTGGATTTTCTCCCTTTTAATCCTTTTCCACAAACTAACCAAAGTTAGCCGTGGATAGTTTGATGCTGGGTCTTTAAATAAACTTAGGAACTTAATAATAATGACAACAGAAATGTGGAAGACGTAAAGGGCGTTTGGGAATTATTTATCATACTGAGGTAGCAGTTGAAATATCATGCAGATGAACAAATGAATAATTGTCATGTCAATTTGTTGAATATCTTATAATATATCAAACTTTATCAAATCAAACTTTATTTATATAGCACCTTTCAAGCAGACACATTCAAAGTGCTTCAGAGCAACACGCCAAAAATACAATAAACAATGTGACCCACCAGCTCCTCAACCTATTAATAAGAAAGCGTAGGAAAATGCATAAACAGAGGCACACACACACAAACACACAGGCAATGGATTTGTCAATAACATGATAGACATGGCTTGGCATATACAGCAAGAGGATGACGATATAAACAAATTAAATATTATATTAAAATCTTCATAGCTTCATACTGACTGAGGACTGAAATATCCTAGTCTAGCTTAAAGAATAAACATTGCCAAAGTCTTGATAATTCACTTATCATGATGCATCTTGTAGCCATAGACCAAGGTGTGAATTGTATGGACACATGTGAATGTTTTATGTTGCTGATCAACCTAAATAAGTAACGTCATGTTGTGTTTCAAATTATTTAAATTATTTATCCGTCACTCTGAGTAGAAGAGCAATTAAGGCAGAGATCAGAAGCTATATTCATTAAGACCGGTAGAGTGACCGGATGAGGGTTAGACGCCAGCATTCCGAAGCCTCTGCATACCGAAATGAATTTTGCCGTACCACTTCGGAACGGTGAGTGTCGCCCTGGGAGAGTGATGCATCAACAATATCTATACTGTGCGAGCCTATGCAAACTGCTAAAGAGATGTTGCCTTGATTATCCTTACAAGCCCCTCCCCACAACAAAGATCTAAAACCAAACGCTCGTACCCCAATCGAGAGAGAAGGAAACACAATCGAGAGAAAGACGTCCATGCAGAGTTGAATGTGACTTTGTGTACACAGATTGTGTTTGTTAAGTGAATGTCATCATTTGTGTGTGTACATGCTTTTGCGTGTGTACATTTACACACAGTGGCATGGCAGATGGGTGAGATGTGTGTGTGTCTAAGGCTTTACAAGTCAGACGGGTAGGCTGCTAATTATGCCGCTCCTCCCCCAGAGAATAGCACGGGGGAATACCACAGGGTCAGTTCAATATTACATCTGCCAGCAGGAGCCAGGCGGTAGTGGTGGAGGGGTGGTGCAGGAATGATCTTCAATGTTACCGCAACTCTGCTGTTGACCCTTAGAATTGTTCATGTGGCGGAGAGACATCTCCCTGATTGCGCTCTTTGGGTTTTATTTAAGAATGTATTTATTTAACCACCTAACCAGGGCTGTGCGATTTTCACAAAAAATATATAATCACGATTTCTGTATCTGAAATCTGGATTCAGTTTTCTGAGAGAAGAAAAAAATACAAGACCTAAGTTAATAATTGAAAAGTGTAATTTTTTATTTGGAACTCTTACAAAAAAATGCCCTAAGGCTTTACATTATTCCAAATATGAAGGTACTATGACCTAACAAAAGTCAATCTTTATTTAATACCCTGCAAATGAAATAAAATGAGGGATAGTTTTACCATATCAACTGTTATATTACACTACCTTTTTTGGGTTGGGGGGCGCAAGCGCCGTTTTTTATTCTTTATTGAGAGATAGCGATAGGGTTAGCTGGGAAACTGGGATGAAAGAGTCGGGGGGAGACGTTGCAGAAAAGCTGCCAGAGAGGGGATTAGAACCCGCGGCACTGCTCGACCTATAGTCTGGGGGACACGCTCCATAGCCACTCTGCTCCCCCCCGCCTCCCTAAATTACACTACTTAATTGGAAATACGATTTTACGATCTAACATTTTTCTCAACATCCTCTGAACAGAGATATCCAATTTTAATTTCCAAACAATTAATCGTCTCAAACTGAATGTTTGTCCTTACAGTACGTGTCTCTCACGCATAACGGTGCACAAGTTCTGTATTCCCATGAAAACACACTCACGCCTGCAACACTCACATTTCCAACCAGTTAGAATTAATATTAATAATCACGACAGCGGCTTTAAAGATGCAAGCTAGTTGTTTACCGGTTCATTTGAAATGAGCCGGTAAACAGGATTCTATTATGTAATACCAAACTCTACTTGCGGGAGAACGTTGGATACCATTGAACTACAAAGGGTTGGAGAAGTTATGAGACGACAGATTGATACATTTGATTGATTATTTAATTGATACATTCCACTCATCCTGGTGGTGTCGATGAGGATCGTACTGAGCAGTTTGCCACATGCGAGGACACTGCGGCTTTGAAGTGTTTCTCCCTCGTGGCTTGTTGTTGTGGGGCTGCATGTCAACACAGTGTCGTCTGGCCTTCCTCTGTTGCATGGTTTGCATATGCCAAAGGCGGGCGGCAGACATTTTGGAGGTAGCATGTTACGGTGAAGAATATGTATACATATGGTTAAGTGGTATACCTTACCACTTTACCTCTATTGTATTGGGGTGAATAAAATGGACGTAGTTAGGCTGCCATCTGCTGGCAATTGATAGCATATTACCATGGATAAATCAAAAATACGAGACTAAACGGACAATGTTATGCAAATATCGTTGTCTGTGTTTGTCTGACCGTGATGCTACCACCCCCATGATGTCACCGTGCACCAGTCCTATTTTGCCTACCGATGACTGATTCGGCTGGTCAGACATGATGCTGGGCCTGCTGGAGCTTCTAATGGACTATCCTGTGGTTGATGTAATGAGCTGACCTGTCTAGGATTGACTAATTGGACTGTGGCCTCTGTGGTCGTCTGGTCTGACGAGTGCTGTTTTGGACTGATTGATTGAACTGCTGAGTCTGATGATGGAATATCCTGCCACTTCTTCTCACGGACTGTAAGGAGTTTGAGAGATATTGTGATGTCACGTTGTGCATCTTTTGGTCCAGCACAGATTAACAACAAAAGAAAAAGAAAGTCAGCCTGTCCTGCATTTTGTAGCAGTTGGTCTGATCACTGTGAGGTCACAAATGGTCAAGGCACCTGGGTGGGGTTTTGGTGTGGAATTGGCCCAGGAGAATGCTTCCCCATTGTGGGCTTACTCAACAGCGCAGTGTTGCTGGGTCAGCCGACCTGCACGGGCAGGACTCGTGCAGCTCTGTGAAACAGCAAAAGAAGAACGCAAGGTGAGAGCTCGCCCGTTAAACAAAAAAAAAGAAGAGAAACGCGAGATGAGAGTTAGCCCTGTTTAAAAAGAGAAGAAGACGGTGAGGTGTTCACTTTGACGTGTTTTAAATCTGTGTTTCTAGTAATTATTGACTACTATTGATTTAATTATTGTTTGCCATTGTTGACTACAATTGCTTTACAGCTTTAAACTCTGCAATTCCCCCTATTTATTATCCAAAGTATTAGCCTTGTTCATCATTCATATGAAGTATATGTCTTCATGGCCTATAGTGGTAATAGTTTTTAAGTTGAGTACGAATAATCAATTGTCAGATAAAATTTGAATAACTAACAGTGGAAGTAGTTTTTGTAATGATTCGTGACGATTAATCAAATACTCTTTCAACTGTACTTCGACAACATATACAATGGATATCATTTATATCATTTCATTTGAAAAAATATATATTCTTGTACAATTACATAAATAATAGCGGAGAGGATCGGTGAGGTGGATGGGGGGGGGACTACAGTGGGAGATGTTGGAAGAGGCCGGGCGTCGAGCTCCAGCCGAGCGGAGGGAGGAGGGGATACCGAGGGGAGGAGGCAGAAACTGGAGCACAGAGGGAGAGAGAGGAGGAGGAGAAAGGCAGCGGTTTGAATCCGTAGGGGGAGACACGGAGCCATAGCAGTCGCCGGTTCCGGAGAAGGTCGAACTTTTTTCGAACGGGAAATCGTCTCCGTGGCGGGGAGCGAGAGAAGCGGGCGAGAGCGATTTGTGCCGCGAGTACGTCGGGCCGCGCGTATCGCTGTGCGCTGTCCGTTATCCGAGCCGCCGTCTGCCCTATGCGCCACGGACGGAGCGCAGCTGGACTGTGGATGCAACAGACTCCTTCACCACCATGCGGAGCGATCCCATTTTGTTCGCTTCTAGCAGAGGTGAGTTCCGAGAAGAACGGCAGGAGTTGTGTCTCTCCTTCTCCTCTTTATCCCTCTCGTATTGTGTCCCCGACACCTCTCACTACTTCTTTATGGCTCATTCGCGGAGTTTGCATGGACGCTTTTACTTTAACAACTTTGTTGGGAATCTGTACTCTGAAATTGAATTGCAATGTACGTTTTGATTATTGCACCGAAACACATAGACGCACACACACACACACACACACACACACACACACACACACAAACGCACATTATGATTCCAGCGCGCACGCATGCACATGCGCGCTCTACCCCATCTTTCTCTCGCCCTCTCTCTATTTCTCCTCTCTTTCTCTCTCTCTCTCTCTCTCTCTCTCACACACACACACACACACACCTATCCCTCGTCACATGTCTAGCCATCAAACACGTTCAGTCTTACTTCAAAGAATCGCAATATCACTGTGACTGCGAGGCACGTTTTCTAGCTCGCCAATGACACCATACCTGAGACCTACGTCACAATTGTGTGGAAAGTATGAACTCATCTTAGCATATGTTTACGTCCAATCTTTGAGACCACGAAGAGGGGATTTGGGGAGAAGGGGGCGATTGTGCTAAGTATGTGTGTGTGCATGTATATGTGTGTGTGTGGGGGGGGGGGGCTGTGGAAACACGAGGGATCGTTGGCGCTCGGTAGTGTCATTAGGGTTTGGGGTGTTCATGGAATTGCGGGTCAGAGCGACTTCTGCACAGTAATCATGGTTAGTAAAAGATGACCACGATCATCGCTCCCTAAACACCCCCACCCACACACAAACACATACGCACACACACACACACACACACACTCACAATCAAAATACGATCTTGATAGTGTCACAAATAGTGAACTGTGAACTGGGAGTAAAAACCGGCCATGACAATTTCGTCTGTTGGGGTGAGGGGATGGTGATAGGTGGACCATCTAAACTCACTTGGGAATGGACCCACTTTCTAAAGTGGTTAAATTGTGTCTTGTATTCCAGATCATCAGTCCAGCCATGATTGCATGCATGCATACATACACATCGTAACACATCCATATATCTGTATTTAATCCAGTATATCTGTATTTAATTAAGGGGCATTTTGTGTGTCTTAACATTTCCCCATAACAGCTTATATCATAAAACAAGGAGACCATAGATAGTGATGCACACACACAGACATTTGAGGACAGGGCATTTGCCGTTGCTGCCCCCAAACTCTGGAACTCTCTTCATGCTGATGTTCTCCATTTTCCTTCTCTGGACAGCTTCAGAACACAACCCATTTCTTCTCTCTTGCTTTCCATAATTAGATTATAATAGATAGCTACCTCTCGTTTATTTATGTTATCATTGTTTGTTTGACCTTGGGTTCCTTGAAAGGCTATCTAAGGGTGTATTCACGCCTCCCATGTTTGGTTCCGAAAAGTCTGTGGTGCGGACTTTTTGGGCTGGTGTGAATATAAACGAACAAACTCTGGTGCGGACGAAAGAGCCAAACTGAGTCCTCTTCTAGAGGTGGTCTTGTTTACCTTTTTTGATTCAATTTGGTCCCCTTCAAGAAATACAGTGTGAATAGCAACCAAACTAAACCCCGGCTACTTTGGTCCGGACCAGAATGCGAACCAAAGGACTTTCCTGGTGTGAATACACACTAAGTTATTATAGGAGTTCTAAAAAATAACAATGATTGGGCGGCACGGTGGCAGAGTGGTTAAAGATGCTACACCGTCGCATTGCGTTGCATTGCATTGTAATGGTGCTGTGGTTTCATTCACAATGCCTGCGGTGTTGCGAGTTCTCCTCCCTATTTAACCCTGTTTCCGATTAATCCTGTCTAATAAACGCCGCTGATGGGTTAATTCCTTGGCAAGTATCCCTTTTTTACCGGCTGATTAAAAAAAAAATGGCAGACAAAAAAACAACAAAAACCTCAAATGCAAGTACTAACAAGTGTGTGAATAGTAACAGTCAAAGTGAGTACTTAAGAACCCAAGTCTCTGCCTAGTGCTTTCCCCACTGTACACATGTAAATAGTTGTTGGAATATCCGTGCTGGCTGTTGACTGATGTGAGATGTGCTATACCCCCCCACACTACCCCCCACCGCCCCCAAGCCAGCTCTCACAGACACAGCTGTAGGGTGTCAGGTAGCATAGCAACGTGCAGCGGCTATGCTACACACACAAGCACACACGCACACATACACACACAGACACCTAGGCCTGGACTCGTGGCATTTGTTGCGTCTTCCCCTGGGCTCCTAACAGGCAGCCATTGTGCAGAAGGCTGGACATCGGAGAGTGGGCAGACCGTATGGGTGAGAAGGCTGCCCCTGCAAAGCATTTATCCGGAGGGTGGGGGAGGTCAAGCTGCAGGCCATACGGCGTGATGCCTCATAGAGATGCAACTGATAGGGAGGGCTGCGTGATTATCAGATTATCCCGATTAGAGGATAACAAAAAAAGATGAATCAACATCGAAGTTAAGATGTTGGCATATCGAACGTATCGAGATAATGTTATGAATGCACAATATTTTGCCTTTTTAATAGTACGGTGGATTGAAGGTGGAGCACTGCCTAATGTGGACACCTAAGCTCCAGTGGCTCTGGCTCCTCCATGTCAGTGAAACTATGGTAAAAGCAAAACTATGGTAATGTGTATAACATGAAGTTCAACTGTTCAACACCACATTTCACTGTACCACCTTATGCAACTGACTGTCCCACACGAGGAAGTTGCAAAAAATGGCCCACTTTAGGTCAATTCACCCTACTTGTCTACCTGTATGCTATACGCTATGAAATGAGGAATTTCTTTGGTCGCATCATGAAATATTTGGTCTTTATCTTAAATGTTAAAGAAGCACTTCATGAGGACGGTCTACCCACAGATTTTATGTTTACAATAAAAATAAGGCAATAAACTACTTCCTTGCTTTGATAATGTTAAGAATCATGCACAAACACTTAGTTACTAGTACCTGTCTCCACAAGGCACTTGGCTGCCTACCTGTTTCCACTGTTGCACAAAAACTTTGGAGAATTTTTTTTTTTTCCTCCCCTGCATAGATATCGAGATATATATCGAGATATAGAACATACTAATTGAGATTATTGTTTTTCGCCCAACCCTAGTTGTTACTTAACCATGGCAATGTTAGATTGCTAGTGAGAAGCGCATTGCAGTAGTCCAAGCTCTTCTATTCTCCAACCCCAGTGGCCCATAATCCACCAGTTGAGAACCACTGTGCCGTAGAACCCTGCCGATTCCTGGTTTTACCATGGATTCTAAACTGTGTCAAAACCACCGAGATTTCCCCCTCTTCGTCAGACTAACCGGCGCAGTTTATTGACAGCGGAGGGGAGACATGCCAATGACTTTCTAATGGGGTGTGTTGCATTTATCAGGGCTTTTATTGGACTATTTTTGGTGTGCAGAAGAGCGGAGGATGGTGTGATGAGAGGGGTGGGGAGAGAGAGGGGGAGAGAAGCTGAAGGTTTAACGAGCTGAAAACACTGATGCCGGCCATCGGTGATGTGGGGGGATGCCTGGAAAATCTACTCTCGTCTGGTTAGTTTCCATATAAATGAGCCGCCGGAACAGAGTTAGTGTATTTATGGCGGGCCGATCCTGGTTGATCCCATCTCTATAATTTTAATGTGGCAAGAAGTGAAGTGGCGTACCTTCAGCTAGCTACAATCAGCTCCTAAGATCAGAGTCCAGACTAGCCTGGCGAGCAAGAACTAATCGTCCACACATCGCACGCAACTAGACGGTCCGGTGGGTCTGGACTCTGAACCAACGAGGCTGGCAAATCAGATTGACGCCCACATTTGGGCGGTCCAATCAGCGCCCCATTAAGGCGGGCCTTGTTCGAATCGAGATGTGGGCCTTCATTCCTCTTGTCACGCCTATAGATTGATTTGATAACTGATAATTGACACTTTTTTGTTCAATCCAGACCAGGTGATCGTTCTAGTCACATATGATGCGTGGAAAATTAATTTGTTCAGCCTTACCTGGCCATATCCTGTTTTTGTCTGTTTTGTGTAATGGTACCGTCAATGGAATACTCCTGATGATTAAGTGTATGTGCGCTGTGCAGCCGTAACCATCAATTGTGTAATTTCTGACATGATTGCGTCTTTTTAGGACTTGGTTGTCCAACAGTCTCAGTAGTGGCGGATCTCTTATTAGTAATTAAAGAAAAAGACAATGGAAATACATAAGATATGAGATATTGTTGTTGTTTTGAAAAACAGACTATGATCATATATGAGCCAATGCTGAATATGCTGAAATGCTCTATGCTATAATAAATAGCAGCTATACTCTTAGCCAAGTCTAATCACAGGGTGACAGGAGGATAATCGGAGGCAGATTGGCGGCGGGCCGTCAGCGGGTGATGGAAGGCAGAGGAAGCCACTGGTCCTGAGCTGATTACTAGACAAGGGTGTCTCTAACCCAGGAACGTGCCGAGCTGTGTCTTCCCATAGCAAATATATCTGGGAACCATATGAGTGCACGGTTCACTTCACTGAGGAGCCACACCCTCTATGTCCTTCCCATTGGCTGCTGGCCTAGACCCCGACACTTGCTCCCATAATACTGTATGTATTGGATCCAACACCTCTATCTATCTATCTGAATTTACACAGGGATTTAGTCATTAGGTGTCTGCAGCATCTGAAGTAAAGTGTGGACTAATTTGATGAATGACACATTGACATGAATGTATGTAGATTATGACACCAATTTCGTCCTAAAAATGCTGATTAATCAATGATGACAATAATGATTAATTAAACCCTAAATGTGTTTAATTTGCAAGGGGGTGGAACTGAGAAAGCAGCCACTACCTCAGCTCTTCAGGCTATGTCCACAAAAATGTGTGTGGATCTGTAAAACCGTGTGGACAAAAACGCCAGTTGAAAACAATGCTAGAAGAAGCAAGGAGCACACACATACGGCCCTTCATCTACATATACAACATACAACACAACACAACAGCGGGTGTAAACAACAACCCGGAGGCGGTATCCGTAGCCCTCGGACACTAGCGCTTTTCCACTAGCGCGGGTACCAGGTACCGATGTTCTTACCTGTTCAAGCCTGGTTCAATTTTTTGACCCAAAACCTTGACTCCCTTACTGTGAGCAAACATTTTTTTGTTACAGCAATCGTTTCAGATTGCTGTAGATTCGAACTTTAAGCCTCTTGCCTTTTTATGATTGCAATTTGAGAAATGCACTATGGAGTGCAAACCAGGGCTCCGAATCGGTTCAAGGAACGAAAACGAAAACCGGAAACAAATGGAAATTTATGGAATTTTACGAGGAGCGGAAAACGAAAAAAGACATTAAAATATTCTGGAACAGAAACAGAACATTATGAAATCCACAAAACCGGTTAAAAACGTTTTTTTTCTGTTCCCTATATATTTGAACATATCCTATGTCTGGGAGACTATTTCCGGTTGTGCATGCATCCAACTTTCACAGTCATCAAGCCCCACAGTCATCTGGGGCTCCATCATGTGGACAGACGAGGAAGTGAATGTAAAGGCGTTTTAAACCCCTTTTAATGTTAATACAGTTACACTGAAGTTTGACGTGTACCTTTTTGAATGAAGGTTTGCCGCTGAGCCAGATGCTGAAGTTTTTAACCCTGTGCACCATTCAGTTTCAGGAAGTCATTGATTTCATGCTAGACTACCTGTCACCCTGGTTCTGAGCAGATGTGCACTGCACATACTGAGGCACACTCAACGCACAGACTTTTGATAATGACAGACCATGCTGCGGAGCTTAGAAGGAGAGAGTCGGAGGAGGGATGGTGGACTGGAAACGAGGCCCTTTGATCAGCTTCATGGTGGCAGTTTGTGATCTGTTCTTTCTTCAGGTTTCCTCTCTTTCTCTCTCTCACTCTATCTCTCTCTCTCTACCTCACACTGTCTCCCATTCATTGCATGTGTACATGTACATCATCTGGACTAAGGTTCAAACTTGAAAATTCAAATAAAAGTAAACTTTTACAGTATATCTAGTTAATATGTTAGACACAACCGGGCATACACAAGGAAGGCCGTCTATGTAGCGGCCACTAGGGGGAAACAGAAATGGGTTCACATGGAAACACGGTGGGTCTGCTTTGCACATACCCGCCTTGTACCCCCCCCACTTACATGCACACAGTGTTGAGTGTTAGTCTGACAAGCCAGAACAAATTAAGCGTTGACGCATCACACGCGACTAGAACGATAATTTGGTCTGGGTTAAGCAGACCAAATAAAGCTTGGTCCACAATATGACAAGTGGCATGGAGGCCCCATGTCTTGATTCGAACAAGGCCACAATGGGGCGCTGATTGGGCCGCCCGAATTTGAGCAACAATCCGATTTGTCTGCCTGGTTGGCCCAGACCCACTGGACCTCCCCGTCACAAGCGATGATGAAATTTGAGTTTTCAAATTTTTTTTTTTAAACATTTCAACCTTTGTTCCTAATGACAGCTATCACTTCACATACATATTTCTTTTGAAAATGAATCCATATCTATTCTGTATTGGACACATTCTCAGGATCAATGATTTACTAACAATATTTTTGGCGCAAGCCTAAAAGATACTTTATCCCATTGCCTCTCTCTTTCTCATTCCAGTCCTCACACGTCTCTTAACTCTCTCACAGTTCACACCGCACTGACTTCCAGAATGTCTCTCATCTCTCAACACTCACATATGGTTACATGTTTATATCCCAACATTAAGCTATTCTGACCTCTGATTTGTGTGGCATGTTAAAAAAAGGGAGCCTGCTAGAAACTCACATTTTCTAAAATTGCCTGTTATGCTAAATTTGATATAGGGCACATGATTGTAGATGCAGAACAGCATTTTATGGCTTGAAAGATAATAATTAGGGCGATCGAAAAACTCTGCATATTGTCTTTGAGGGCGGTGGAAAAATGTTTACTGCGGGTACAGTCATGTACTATATATCAAGTTAAAGACTGTCCTCTTTTTGATTTACAAACTGTTAAAGTCAGAGCGAAGTCTGTACAGCGATCAGCAGCACCCATAATTTCCTCATATCCTTTCTTGCCTTATACTGGGCCAGTCCAAATGTGCAACTTCTCAAACCCTCTCTCACACTGGTACCAAATCAGCATGGGTGTAGCCTTTGAAAGTGGGGTACAGGCACTGGTAGACGTCTGTAGAAACGTACGTCATCTATGCAAGTCATTTGTTCTTAACTCTTGTTGTCATGAACCAGAATGAAACACAGGACTCAAGCGCTGCAGAACACAGTTTTATTTACTATAATTAATAGTGTTCCTTTATTTATGAATTCAGAGTCAGTTCATAGGTGAATATCACCAGGCTTGTGGGCGGACCAGCTGGGCAGCGAGGGGACAGACGGACAGGTAGGCAGGCAGACAGGTTGGCAGACGGGCAGGCAGACAGCGGGCAGGGTTAGCTGATGTGTTCAGGGTTTGGCTAGAAGCGTCGACTGACGATCCGACGCCAGACGCCGGAACGAGCCGCTCTTTATAGCCCAGCGGGTGATCAGGCCGATCGGGAACCGGTGCGGAGCTGGGACGGGTGCACACCGGGAGCGCGTC
>OMKY01059474.1:0-13329 GCA_900302395.1 Bregmaceros cantori | reverse complement strand
GAATAGGGAGCCGATTTTTCATGTCTGATACCATTGTTGCTTAGCAGGCTTTGGTATCCGCTACATGTGAATTCCGTTCCGTTGTCTGATCTGATACATTTGACCTTCCCATATGGGGCTGTATCTGCCAGGAATTTTTGAGTTGCTTGCACTGTGTCATTTTTGTGTTTCATGGAATACACAAACACTGCTCCGGAATAATCATCGGTAAAAGACAAAGCATAACGATGACCGTCATTTGCTAAATTAGCACATTTAGCCTTAGCATCAGGTTCCCTGCTTCGGGTTTGAACAAATTTGCCTTGAGTACACACGTCACAATCCAATGTTTTCACATCATATTTTCCCTCAATGTGCATGCCATCAACAACATGCTGCAACCTTTGAATGTCATCATAATTGCAGTGGCCCATTATCTCATGCCATGTCTGTATGTCACAAGATCTTTTGTATGTGTCAATATTTGCATCATTCACTGTATGTAAATAATACAATTTGTTATATTCATGAATGAGGAATCGTGTACCGTCCTTGTGTTGGAGAACATCTTCTCCTTTCTTGAAGAGAACCGTGGCCCCACTGGCTGCCGCTGCCTGGACCGAGATGTCCTGGGGGTGGGGATGTATAACGCCCGTCTCAGCGTTACTTGCAGGCGACGGCCCTTGCTGTCGTAGAGGCCCACCTCCGCGTCTCCTCTGCGCTCGACTACACCAGTGCATCTCGTCCCGTCAGCCAGCTCGATGCAGTGCGTCTCCGCCTGGAAGCCGTCATCAAATCTCTTGAATTTCTGCACATCATTTATTATATGTGAAGTGGCGCCGGTATCCACCATCAGGCCCTTCTTGATGTGTGCCTCTTCGAAATCGACCATATCACCTTTCAAACAAAGCATATTCTTTGCCGCATCCTCCATCAAAAACTCGACAGTCGTCGACAGTTTGCAAAACAGTGTGGCATTCTTGCACAAACTACACCACTGTTTTCGTGAGCACTTCTTAGCCATATGCCCTTTCAAGCCGCATTTGAAACAAACAATTTTACTGTTGTGCATCCTCTTCTCGCGTTCTCCATCCCGAGTTTTCATGACGTTGTCCTCAAACGCGGTCGCTCAGTTGGCGTCTCTGTAAACAGGCTAGGCATTCATAGAAGCGATAACTATAAGACCTTGAAGGTATGTGGAGATATAGACAAGAAGGTGAGAGATTAAAAAAAAAGAAGGTATTAGTTATGAAGTTCAGTACGTTGGTTGATGTACATGTAAATTCTAAAGTGCAGTTAGATTTATACTTTTAACTGTAGTCCTAGCTAGAATCGAGTTGTTAACTTGTTTTAACTGGTTCAAATTGTTTTAGGTCCCTCTCGGAGTTTGCAAACTCCACTCACGGACAGCCGGGTGAAATATAGCAACTCTGCTAAGCCCGTTTTGTACAACCATCTTCTCATGTCGCATATCTTATGCTGAAATGTTAAATGGCTCTGTACTGTGTCCCAAAATAAAATTCATTCATTCATCTTTTCGGTGTCTTCAAAACTCCGTAATTTAGTTTTGAATTCAGCAAAACTAATTACCAAGTCACTTTGGCTGACATGAATCACAAATGGCTTATAGGACTCCGGTAGTCCTTTTAATGCCATTGCCACAAGTAATCCGTCACTTAAAGTCTCACCGGCATTCCGCAGTGCTGTAATAGTGGTCTCTGCACGTATCATATATTCTGTGATACTTTCAGTTGCCCTTTTCTGGAGTGAAGTTAACTCTGTATACAAACAGATGATGCGTGGCTTGCCTGAGCCTGCATAATAGTTTCTCAAAATCTTGAGCGCGTTTCTACCATCATCTGCTGCTTCTCTCATTACAAGCGACAAACTCTTGTCTAAAAATTGAATTAGTTCAGCATATGCTTCCGCATTCTTGGATAAATCATCGGCGACTTTGTCGTCCTTGTCACTGCCGGCTTCAACATCAGCAGGATCATGCAAAATAGTGTCTTTGAGTCCTTGTAATGTTAAATGTCCTAAAAACGTTGTCTCCCACAGTTCATAATTCTTCCCATCTCCGTCAAAAACAAGCCTGCTCCACCGGGAGCTCATCACTGGTCTTCTGCTCATTGCTTTGAATTAGCTTATCGCTTAGCAACAGGTACGCTCAGCAGATACGCTGTACGTTGCGTCTTTCCTGGTGGTATCCTTGGTCCTGGGCCCATAACCTGTTAGCAGGAGTGTGTTTGTAGCAGCATCATCGCGTGTTTGTGGCTCCACCATACACATCCAGTAAGCAATATAAACAAACGATCAGAGGATCAAACAAACGAACAAACAAACGAACAAACAAAGCACACATGCTCAGTGTTCAGCGTGGGGAGAAAAAAAACGTTATTTAAACACGCCTTTTATAGCAGCCACAGTCCGTCCAATTAGTGGCATCATGGCGCCCCCTGCTGGTCAACCTTTGTATCTTCACAAAGACAAAACATTGAGAGCATAGACGGAGCATATTCCAACACCCTTCCCTTAATACCTAACCCTAACCCCTAAACGACCCATCATTTTTTCTGAAAATAGCGGTTTGATAGCGATTTCGGAACATAAGGTTGTCCGCGTAGATCTCAATCTTATGCAAATATCGTTCTCCGTTGGTTCGTCTGACCGCGATGCGGCTCTCAGAATGTCTGCCGCCACCACGTTGTGACATCACGTGCCCCAGCGGGTCTGAAGAAGATCACGGTCTATTCCGGAGAACGCCCGAACGCTCTCAGTTGCACTGTGTCCCAGTTGATAACGGTGGGCTCTGGGTATTCACCGGAGCGCATCTCGTCTTCTCTCAGAACACGGTCCCACAGGTTCACCTCGAAGATCTCGCCGGCGAAGCTGTGCAGGGAGTTGAACCCCCCAGACAACCCGCGGTCTGGATCTTGTCCGAGGATCACTCTTCCGTTAGGCTGCACCATGTGACCCCGCCTGTAGATGCGGTTCAGTGATCGCTGGCCGTTGACTAATATTCGAGTTTCGCCGGTTCGAGACTCCCAGGTGAAGTACAGCTTGTTCCTCAGCGGCCCCAGCTCTGGAACCTCGAACACGGCGCCCTCTCGGCTTGACGCCAAATACAACGACACCCTGGTAAAGACATGAGGAAGACATCACCATCACTCCCGCAGTGAACATTGGGGCGCCACTGAAGACTTTGCGACCAGCTCTCTCTAACTCTCTCAGTCCTCGGCCACTCGCACGGTGGCACTCAGCCTACAACCTGTCCACTCTTGGATGTTGTCCCATCAGCAAAGTTAAGGACGATTTGCGGGACAAGAGTATTTCCACCAGCTCGAAGATCAGACTGCTGGCCTCACTGGTGACGCTAATCTTTCTGAACGCTTGTGAAACATGGAGCCTAACGGCAAAACTAGAGAAAGATAACTTTATCACTATGGGACCATACGCAAGGAATTGTAAGTGGGGAAGATTCTAGGGTGATAATGGCCCCATTCCCCCCAGGTCAAAAATATTATACGACATAGCATAAAGACGACGCGTTGTATACGTCTCTTTCTGAAACAAACAAAAAATTATATGTTATATACTTCACATTACAGGCATGGATTTAAAAAATCTTGTGACAATACTTTCAAGACATTCATTGAGATAGTTACAGTTGTGAGCCGGTCGTCCGCGGACGGCACATCTCCGCGCGCATCGTCCACGGACCGCTCTCTATTAGCGGCAGCTGTGCCTGGTCGGCGCAGCAGCGCACGGATTGGCTCCCGCTCCCTTCAAGAGGACTGCGTTGGCGCTCGGACGACGCGGCGGCATAATCCTCTATCGGCCCTCTCCTCTCCGGCTAACCCAAAGCCGGGTCCGTCATCAGCAACTTGACAACGTAGATAAGTGACTAGGAACTTTTTGTATGAGCTCCCACCTTGTGTCTGAAGACGCCAGCTTCATCGAGACGCTCTGATTTTGTTTATTTTATTTTTTTGTTTTTTTAATTATATTTCAATACACGGGTTGCCCTAGTGGAACCCAACCCTACTCCTTGTTCTGCTTGGGTTCTAATTAGATTCCTTTAGGAATTCATAACAATTACAATACAACGTGCATACAATGACGTACCTGTTGCCACGTTCCAGCCACACATTGAGTTCGTCGTGGTCCCTTGTGCGGTACGCAAACAGGATGGTTGAACCGAAATTCTGACGCAGCTGAGTGGCGTAGCCCAGGCAGAGTGTGAAGGCAGCAAGGTAGAGTGGCCTGTTGGGGATCACCTCCACGCGGCTGACTGCCGATCGTCGGGGAAACACCACTGATCGTGTCCCTGAGAATTTATTATCAGACAACACTTAAAATATAAAGTTGGAGTCATCAACAGCTACACTGTATCTTTGCCTGAGCAGCAACAAGATATTAGGCACTTTGTGTCGTTTTTGATACTCGGCCTTCCCTCGGGCAGGCGCTACAGAGTCCTGTGCAGCAAGACCTCTAGTCAGGGCTTGAAAACAAAATGATTTTGTTCGTTCCGTTCCGAACCGTTCAGAACGGTTCAGACAGGTCTATATTTAACGTTTTCGTTCTCGGAACCGTTCCACCACCAAAATATCGGTCCTGAACCGGTTCGGAACACAATTTTTCGTTCGTTCTTAAAGTTCTTTATATTGTACATTAAGTTTAGATGTAGTTTATATACCAAATATTTTTGGTGGACTTTCAAACTTCAGTGCAACTGTATTAACGCCATTACGTTCGCTTCCCCCGTCTGTCCACAAGATGGAGCCCCAGATGCATGGGCCTTGATGACTGACAGTGAAAGTGGACGAAAATGGTTACCTAGGCATAGGATATTACTAAAATATATAGAGAACAGGGAAAAAAAACGTTTTTAACCGGTTTTGGGGATTTCATAATGTTCCGTTTCTGTTCCGGAACATTTGAAGAAATATCTTTTCGTTTCCGTTTCCGCTCCTAGAGAAATTCCGCTCGTTTTCGGTTTTCGTTCCTTGAACCGGTTCGGAGCCCTGCCTCTAGTTTAACCCTAGTTCATCCGTTGACGTGCCGTCGTCCAACAGCGTTTGAACCACTCATTTTCATTGATTTTTAAAATATATTTAAACAAACGTTTCACCGCGTTCTTTTTTCACGTCACTTAATGCACATCCTCCCCTTGCAAGTAACGGAGCTTAGAGCTAACATGGCCGCCGAGAGGCGCCTCTGGCCGGTATAGAAAGACCGGATTCCCGCAGCTGGCATATAGTAGTCTTGATTGGCCAGCATGGAAAGTAGAGTCCTGGATCAGCGCGACAAAAATGAAATTTAAACTATTTCGAGTGACACGACACCCAGCGACCGCGTTGCCCGACATCGCTGGCAATGGAGCATCCTCCGTTGACTACAATACACTTTATTTCTGTTAAGTGCCATGGTCCTGCTGGCCACTTGAGGTCGCTGTTGGACACTTTTTTGATTTTCCTTTGTCTTGTTCCTTCTGCCCCGCCCCCTCGTTAGGTTCCACCACCTGTGACTAATTTGCCTGCCTATTTAAGCCCTGCCTTTTGTTTTGTGTTCACTGAGTCTTTGTCCTGGCCCATGTCTCTGCTGGTGAGCTACCTTGAGTTTTGTTTCTTTAGAATCTTGTACTCACACCTTTTTTTGAACTTTGAGACTCTTACCTTTTTTTGACTGTTGCATTTTTTTGAGAGCCATTCGAGTTAAACTAAGCTTTTGCCTGTGTTTGTTTTTGTTTCTTTTTCATGTCAATCCCCTGGACTGGAATCTACTGAGTTTTTGGATTTTGAACGTTTATTTGAGAAAAAGAAAGAAAGAAAGAAAGAAAATAAAAGAAAGAACTTGAAAATCGGAAATTCTATTTCTTGGAAACCTCTGCACTTGGGTCTATTTCTTAAACCACTACTCTGTGGCCTAGCGGTAAGCTCACCAGCCTGCCACACCGGCGACCCGGGATTAACTCCCGGGTCGACCGTAACAATTTCAGTGTCGTTGGGTGTCGCTGCGATATCGCTCGCAATGGAAATCCGCCTTAACCCTAAAGCTAGGTTTCCACTGTCTGTGTCTTGTCGTCGGCCAGTTGCCGTCCAGTGTTAATTTTTTACTCAATTTCAAGTTAATTTCAAGAGGAGTTGAACACTATGGAAAGAGTTGATTTAACACCAAATCTCATAAGGACCAAATACGGTCAGACACAGTGTGAAATTTAAATCTTTAAGTGTTGATTTAACACTGCAACATTTACGGTGTACCATTACCATTTATAAACATAGAAGACGTTATCTTTGAAGCCACTCACTGTGCACTTGAAAGCTGGCTCTGAATCCAGAGTTGGTGAAACTGCCGTCCGCTATGAACTGGACGGTCAGAGCATCTCCGGAGGTGAAGAACATGTTGTTGTTGTCATTACACACTCTTCCCAGCCGTCTGGAGTGGACACTGGGACCGTCGTAGACAATTATCCGGTCGTATCTGCAATCTGTACCCTCCAAGCTGTTGAGTGGGAGATGAACAAAATGAACAAAGTACATTGTGACACCATGAATGGACTGGGGGGGTGCGTGTGTGTAGGGTGGGGGGGCAGGGGGTTGGTCGGTTTGTGTTGTATGTATACAGGATAGACTGTATATAAGTAGACGCAGCGTGCGTGACGTCATCCTATTGCTTTCATCCTAGCCGGGCTGAAGCATCCGACAGCGCGGTGCCATTGCTGAAAGTACCTGTATATCCGGAGACAAATATAGGTAGAGAGAGCTCTACGGTAAGTGAGAGAGAGACACGCCACTTCTTCCGGTGGTACTGTCCGCTAGGGGCGCCAACGACAGAGTCGGAATTAATGGGATCCTATGGGAGCTGAAATAAAAAATATTAACACCAAATTTGACGCATTTGTGAAATTATGACCCCCCTCACACAATGAACCGTTACTTATCCTGACAATATACATCAAAACATCAATTAGAAACGATCTTAGGTTAAAACCTAAGCTGCTAAGATTGGAATATTTGTATTGGAAACTACCATAGGGCGCGATTTCCGGAGACGGGCCTCCCCCCATACCAACCCGGAAGTAGGCACGGACATCAAAACGAACGCAGTGTCCATTTTTATATACAGTCTATGGTATACAGCTAGCCCCATTGCTCACACCCTTTTACACTTACTCCACATCGAAGAACTGCAGCCGTATGCCTCTCTGGCCTGGTTGAATGAACCACGTACAGTCCAGGGCGTTGTAGAAGTAGTTTGGGAAGAAAGGGCTGTTAAAGGATCCACTTGGGGAGCTGAAAACGCCACCGCAGGGACCTGAACGTTTAGATTAGAATGTCAGTGTAATAAACATAATGAATATATTGTTGTGACCCCACAGTAATGGATTTATCAAGCTTCATACAGGACTTGGTCAAGTGCTGTAAGATGATGCAACCTTTGACACATGTCTCACTTGAGGGCTGGCCGGTGGCTGTCAGCCTGTCATTGTGACATCACATGCCTGGAATGTTCTGTGTTTCTGTCTATAAAAGCAGTGAGCCGACAGGCGACCTGCCTCTTTGTGACCGGGTCCTATGTGAATAAACATCACATTGAGCATCTTGGAGGTCTTCCGCCGTACCTGATTCCCCCACCTTCACGGCGGTCCCCCAACCTCCAAAATATAGGAACAAAAACAACATTTATAATATTAAATAAAATGCCAGCTAATTCAACACAGGCTAAGGCCTCTTCTCACTAATAATCGTAATTCATTGCGTTGTATGATCAACCTAGTTCAACAGAAGCAAGGATCTCAACCGGTTCAAGGAACGAAAACGAGCGGAATTTTATGGAATTTTACACGGAGCGGAAACGAAAAAAAATTCCTTCAAATGATCCGGAACAGAAACGGAACATGATGAAAACTGGTTAAAAAGTTCTGTTCACTATATATTTCAGCATATCCTATGTCTGTGAGACTATGTCAAGCCCCATGCATCTGGGGCTCCATCTTGTGGACAGATGAGGAAGCGAATGTAATGGCGTTAATACAGTTGTCCTGAAGTTTGAAAGTCCACCAAAAATATTTTGTATAAAAAACTATATCTAAACTTAACATTGCACAATATAAGGAACTTTAAGAACAAACAAAATTTTTGTGTTCTGAACCGGTTCAGGACCAATATTTTGGTGGCGGAACATTTCCGAGAACGGAAACGTTAAATATAGACCTGTCTGAACCGTTCGGAACGGAAGACACCTTGATACTGTTACGAGGGTGCGTTTTGCTGGTACGGGATGGCTGGGAGGTGGTTAGCGCACCACGTAGCAAGTAACAGATCGATGCGAGGGAGGTTCGGGGTGTTGCGTGTCTGGCTCACCTCTTCCAGGTGGCAGCGTTTGATGATGGCGCCCGGTGGTAGCGCCCGTAACACAGCGCTGGTGTGACGGGATGGCTGGGGGGAGATCGCCAGCCACTGCACTGTGTGATAAGGCGCTTCGTTCACCAACGCAATGAGTAACTGTGTCAGTTTTGCGATCGGCCGGTCACTAGCAGCGTTAGTCTTTTTTTAAAAAGTTATTTTTCCCGGCGTCAGCGCTGTTTTTCCATCTTTATTGGATAGGATTAGTCGGAAACTGGGTTGAAGAGATGGGGGGTAGACATTGCAGACAAGTCGACGAGCGTAGTCGAACTCGCGACACTGCGGTAGACGCAGCGCCACTAACATGAATGGGGTCGCGTTAGGTGCGGTGCGCATAACCACTCGGCCAACTCTCCAAGTCTCGCCGAACTCTTGCGAGACTCAACTGATAGGGGAATTAACCGAACTCCGTCCCATAACAATATACATAGTTAAAATGCCTACAACATACCATATGTCGGGGGATGCGTACTGGCAGACTGTGGGTTTTAGTGCTGGGGCTCTGCCACTGACATTTTCCTTTGTGTGTGTGGTGTTGTTAGTGTGTGCGTTTTCTTTCCTGCAGTGTAGTTTTATTATTGTCGGGTTGCTTGCTGTTTCTTTGGCTGTTTCTTTTTTTTACTAGGGGCGCAACCAATAGACGAGTTCGGGGGGTACTTCTGGTGTCTGAACGTCACTTCCGGTGTCATTTACTTGCCGTGAATTTGACTATTTTTTCAACATGTCTATTCGGTGGGAGCACACACCTACAGGGTTATTTTAAAAATTGTGGTGGTAACTTGCGGTGTGCTATTCCTCACCCAAATGCTTGCGTGCGGATCTGTGACCCACAAACGCATTATTTAATAATCAGTTCGGTTCCATTGTCTCATAATTTTTGGAAAAACTAGTAGAAGCAACCAGCCTATTTGTCCAAACGTGACCACTCGGTGAGTAACTTCAAGTAGGCTTTTGACTGTATTTCATTAATATTTATACAAAAAAGGTAACAAAGCAAGGAGAGTGATGTGTAACTGGTCACATAGCGACATCTTGTGGTCGGATTTTGAACTGGTGTGCGTTTTGTGTGTTTTTGTGTCCACGTACTGCAGCCTTCTACCAGACTTTATATACATACTTATAGGCACCGGAAGTGACTTGCAGAAGTGTGGGACAAAATGACTCCCCCCAGTGTTTCGCACGTAAACTTGTCTAAACCCGATCCCTGTTCCTGGACTGGCCCAGCCGAGCCAAAGAATAATTCTCCAAATAAATATTGGAACTGGCTGAGCTGTCGTCTTTGTCTGTCTCCTCCCAGGCTGCTCATATCGGTCGACCTCTATTTTTTTAAACACAGCCATATCCTGTAATTTTGTAAGAGACACTCACTGGCTGCTTGAAAGCTGGCCCTGAATCCAGTGTTGGTTCTGTAGGAGTCACTAGTGAAGCGAACAGTGAGAGCATCTCCGGTGGTGAAGAAGATGTTGGAGCTATTATGACAAACTCTTCCCAGTAGTGTAGAGTTGGTACTGGGACCGCCGTAGACCCTGACGTGATCGGCTCTGCAATCTGTATGATCAAAGCTGTTGAGCGAAAAGACAAATGAACAATTTAAGTAGATTTCAATGTGACATAGATACCATGCACATCATGAATGGACAATATCATGGGATAGTCCAAACTCACGGCAACGCCTCATATACACAAATCTGATGGAGTTATAAAATACATTATTTTTTTTTTAGCTCAAACACTGTTTTACAACAGAATTAATTTCGAAACCGGGGATGTTACACTTACTCCACATCGAAGAACTGCAGCCGTATGCCTCTATGGCCTGGTTGAATGAACCACGTGCAGTCCAGGTAGTTGTCGTAGTTGTTTGGGAAGTTGGGGCTGTTAAAGGATCCACTAGAGGAGTGGAAAATGGCACTGCAGGAACCTGAAAGTTGAGATTAGAATGTACGTGTTACGAATTGTGCATTGTGCCGCATTTCCGGAGACCAGCAGTAGGCGGCGATACTGGGTGCCATCTCCGCAGAAAGCTACAAAGTTATGTTAGGCTAACTATTAGCACATGTAGCTTCTCTATATAAACAGCAGTGTTGTGTGCGGCGCTGCTTTCGAGGGTTAGTGCGCGCCACTTCCTAAGGCATTCTGTAGGGGGCGCTAGTGTCCCGCTCAAGGCACTGGGTGCTGCCTTTCGGACTAACCGAGCCACAAAGAAGTGTAAGGATAACAGGATAACTGCTACCACCTGTGGCTCACTCTATTTATACTGCAGGCTTTAATCGACTCAGCCTGCTTGCATTTTCCTGGATTGAGGCTAAGTACTCTGCTATTTTACCATCCTATAGTTAACCTCTCTACCTCTTAACCTAGCAGTTGGGGTTCCTGCCCACAAACAGGTCATAATGTTAAAAGCGATCTTTTTTTGTAATAGACCTGTTTGTTCGTGTGTTTGCTAACATCAGCTCAGCTACCGCGATTTGCAACTCAACTAATCTGTAGACTCATCTCCGATCTCCATTGTTTACTCGTACAAGTTCATTCCAACGTGTTATATGAGATCAGCTGGCCGGCCAGATCGAACCGAGTTCTATAATGCGATCTGTCTGTGTTGATCTACATTATTATTATTATCATTATTAACGTGACCTTCCATTTATGCTCGCATGATCCTGCCAGTAGCTCTGGCGTCTGTGAGAGTTCAAACAATACTGTCCTTAGGCTTAAAGCCTAGTAGGCAATTGTCATCTGTGAACTTGGCTGAACGCGGTCTATAGGGCTACACGGTATCGGTGTATCCCTCTAAATGAACTCTCTTCTCTGACTTAACACCAGACACCGTAATTGTACTTGTTGTCTTTGACTCGACGGGACGCAGGTCCTAAAAGCGAAGTACACAAGGTCCAGTACAACAAGCACGCACCTTTGACATGTATTCATACATCAATATCGCATGTTGGATGGCAGTTTTAATAACTACCATCAGCAATCATAGCAGCACGGACTAATATGCTTAATCAATATATATGTAAAATATATATAACATTAATAAAAGATGCCAGCTAAGTCAATAGAGGCTTAGACCTCTTCTCACCAATTATTGTCAATCATTGTTATTGTATGTCTTGTATAATCATAGTTCTGCAGACGACACCTTGATATAGATAGTTAATATAGCTACAACATACCATACACAACCATAGAATTGTGTTAGATAGACTCACTGTCTGGTTGAAAGCTGGCTCTGAATCCAGTGTTGGTGATGCTGTAGTCACTCGTGAAGCGAACGGTCAGGGCATCTCCGGAGGTGTAGAAGATGTTGGAACTATTGTTATTACACACTCTTCCCAGCTGGCTGGAGTTGATCCTGGGACCGTCGTAGACAACGATACGATCGTATATGCAGTCTGTACGCTCTAAGCTGTTAAAAGTGAGCAGACAAATGGACAAATAACAAAGTGAAGCTGTGAACTAAATACCATGCACAGAATGAATGGACTTTACAATGGGATAGTCCAAACCCAAGGCAACGTTTCATGTACACTGGTGGGGGTAGTGTCAGTGATCACATATAGAAAACATGCTTACTGCATTGTTTTCACTTCGCCTTTTTTCCCTGACACAAACTTTCTATGTTGTGTATGTAGCGACCCCTAGTGCTCACACCCTGTTACACTTACGCCACATCGAAGAACTGCAGCCGTATGCCTCTATGGCCTGGTTGAATGAACCACGTACAGTCCAGGTTGTTGTCGTAGTTGTTTGGGAAGTTGGGGCTGTTAAAGGATCCACTAGAGGAGTTGAGAACACCACCGCACACTGAAAGAAACATTTAATACATGATGTAATTGTATTAGAGTTGCGGAGGAGGTGATTTAAATGTAATGGAAAGGAAACATATTCTAAAGATCTGGGACGACTTCATACTGTCATGTGCAGTCTACTAGAGCGCGGTGTTGTCTTGTCATTGTTACAAGTCAGCGGGGCCAGCTGGGCGAAGCACACACATCGTCCGCGGACCACCCATCTGCGTTGCAACTCGACACATCGTCTGCGGCGCCTCCATCGCCTCCAGCTGCCCCGCGTCAGCATTTAAGACAGCGTCCGACCCCGGAAGGACGTAGCCCCAAAGCCTTGGCTGAGGTTAGTCTGCCTGACTAAACACATCACACTACGGTTCAATACTTTGACGAAGTTTCCTTGGGTAACTGTACAATTCCTGGCGATTGTACTCATCTGGGTGCTTTCTCTTCTACCAACAGCACGACCTCCAAGAGTCTCCCCCGGAACCTGATTCTGCCCCGGTGGACTTGAATATTGAGATGAGTAACGTGTCTGATGATGAAGCCATGGGCAGTTTAGATAGACTTTGTTTAATGTATTCCATTCAACCTCTAAAGGGTCTTTCAACTAAACTCCAGACATTTTATGTCTCACATTTAAATAAAGGGTTTTTCAAACCCTCCTGCTTTGTCTCCTCTCTGGGTCATTCCACATTCGTATAATAACCCGTGACAGTTATGAGTCCTGGTGCCTCCAGCAGCAGCTGGGTCTAGTTAACAATCATAGCAACATGCTATATAAGGAAGTGGGTTTCCTTTGTCTGGTGCCAGATCATTGTAGTGTGATCCGCCACACGGTTTGGTTCCTAGGTTCTCAGGCTTTGTCTGCTTGTTTATTGGATCACCTAGTTCGCATTGTCTGTTCCTGTATTCAAGTCATGATCCTTGGCTGCTCACGACTGAGTTGATCCATGTTCAAAACTTGCCCATGTCTGTTTATGAAAGCACGTCTGCTCTAGCCCGTTCTCGAACCATCCCATGTTTCCATGCCTGTTCATGATCATTATTTAGTTGGCTTGTCCGTTCATGATTAGTGTGGTGTCACCAAGTTGCTTTGTCCAACTTATACCATGTCTATACCATGTGCTCTAACCTGTTCTTGATTCATGCCA
>OMKY01059472.1:12171-26783 GCA_900302395.1 Bregmaceros cantori | reverse complement strand
GAAAAAATATTGGTTCAAAGCGCTGATATATATATATATATATATATCTATATATATCTATATATATCTATATATATATATATACATATATATATATATATATATAAATAATGATATATATATATATATATATAAATAATGATATATATGTATATATGTATATATATATATATATATATAAATAATGATATATATGTATATATATATATATATATATATATGATATATATGTATATATAAATTATATATATATATAATTAGTATATATTAGTATAGTATAAAAAAAAACTATTTGATACCTTGCTGATTTTCTTTGTTTGCCGTTTAATAACGACAAGATAATTCTATACTTTTTATGGCAGATGTATTGTAACATGGAGAGACAAACATCCAGAATATAACTTTAAAGAATATAAATTATTTATCTCATTGCGGGAAATAAGTATTTGATCCCTTTAGCTAAAAGCACTTAATATTTGGTGACAAAGCCTTTATTTGCAGTCAGGTTAACAGACATATCAGAGGCAATTCGGGCCCATTTTGCTTTGTAGATGCTCTAGAAATCATTGTTTGGTGGGCTGTCCCTTGGCAACTTGGACCTTCATCTCCCTCCATAGATAGATTTTGATAGGCTGGGCAACTGAAATGCCCTTAATATGATTCTTCTTGGATCACTTCTTTGTTGCCTTTGCTGTATGCTTTGGGTCATTGTCGTTTAGAAGACCCAACCATGGCCCAGTTTCCACTTCCTGCAAAGGGGAAGAGGTTGTCCCTTAGTACTGCACGATACCCCCAAAACATAATGATACCACCTCCATGCTTGAGGGTGCTTTGGGGGTCATTGGCAGTATTGTTCCTACCTCCATGCATCATAGGTTGAGCTTAGGCCAAATTGAACAATTTTGGTCTCATCCGACCACATAAGCTCGACATGTGCCTCGCAGACCGAATTCTGCGTCTCCCCAGAGGCCTCGCCCAGCCCGAGCTAACGACGGTAACAGCGCGGACACCGAGCCGTGGGCTGCAAATATGCTCAGATAGCTCACAGATCAGAACAGTGAGGTTGTCAGAATGCTTGGAACTAGATAAGCTCTCCACGGAGCTCAAGGCCGTTACACAGCGTGTGCTTGCTTTGGAGGCGGGCGCCAACGATGTTAGCGATCGCATTGCTGAACTGTAAGCTAGACATCCACGTCCAGACAACGCTACCAAGATCAAGATTTGGCTCTTGGTAGCGTGACATAAGATGGAGGTTGACTATCCAACCTGGGGTCCAAAGAGTCTTGCGGAGGGCCTTGGCCCGAACACACTTCAACAAGCCCCCTCCATTGACTTGGCACATCGTATCCAGGGAGCCGATGCTTCAAAGCCGACAACGATAGTGGCCCAGCTTCACCATTTGGGCCTTAAAGACTTCCTCCGGGCTGCAAGAGAGACACGGGATCCCTTGTGTACAGTGGAGCCAAAATCGGACGTAGTAGCACAGAGAGGCAAGTACCGAGATATTATGAGACAGCTGTGGGGGGAGGGGGGGGGAAGGGACTCTTTCAATGTCGGCCCAATCAGGTGGGCCAGACCATCACCAGTGAGACCATCACCCAGACTGTTTTATCATCGACAACTTTTAAATAACATTTCCATTAAAGTAAAGCTTAACAAATGTGTAAGACATTTTTTAGTTCGGCCATTTTATTCTGTTTAAACACTGCCTAAAAGATTTGCACATTACATTTGCTATACGATTTGATTAAGAAATCTCCAAGACTGTACTTTAAATTAGACACAACTTTGTTTCGGTCGAAGCTTAGTTTGGTGGGTTTGCTTCACGCTACGCTTGAGTTCTTTACTGTTTGAGCTGAGTGAACCTTCCTAAACTAACCTCACCCTGGTCCCACAGCTCACTTCAATGATCATCCTATCCTTCAATAAATGTGTTGAATTCCACCTGTGTGTTGATCATTCTTGCCCGTGAAATGTTATTCAACAATTGCAATATCAACTAAGTTTCAGGTTAATAACCCTTCCAATTTTGCACGCCGCAGTCAGTGCTGTGATGGCGCAGAGAATTGTGGGTTCGCTGCCCTCACCGACAGATTGACCTAGTTTCTTCACCCCCTTCATCTCTTTTCCAGCTAATTCTGGGTAAAACTGAAAATGTTGAGAATGGGCTGCAAAAAATAATCGTTTCATGTCAAAGGAAAATGTAACCGATTAATCATCAGTAAAAATGTGCGATTAATCGATGATGAAAATAATCATTAGTTGCAGTTCTAATACTTTATATACATATCAGATAAGTCCTGCATGTTTTGCCTTATTTTCAAGTTATTTATTGGCATAACTACTAGAAAGTAATTTACTTGTGTACAAAAAAAAAGTTGGGGCAGTCTAATAACATGACTAGCGTTACTTCATGCCCTTTTAAATGCATAAATCTTTTGAGCAGCACAGACTTCCACAGGAAAATAGATCATTGCTAAAGATTCATTATTTTCAACATTTTTGGTGAATGGCAATAACCTCAATTCATGATGCGAAAATGTTTGCCAAGTGGTAATTACTTAGATTTGGACTAAAAAATGAGAACAGGCACAGATTACAGCTCCAGTTCTCAACTTCCGCCCCACTCATTTCCATGAACGTTACATTTACAACAATGTGAAAGAGTCAATATAAAAGGCAACATCTTGGCAAAGCAAAGCATGACATTAAAAAAGGAACAAATAAACAGCCCGGCACAATAAAAGCTTCTCTATAAACGTGTGCGTTAAGAAGTGAAATAAAACTTTGCCAAGTTGTTTCCAAAGGCTGGCGTGCCCACAGCCTTCAACCTTGCATGTAGAATGGGCTTCCTCGCAGTTAGTTCTAATGCACACAATGGTCTCATTAATTCATACATTAAGTTAACAAACTGAAACACATGCAGTGTGCTCACATCTCAGAGCTGTTGCATTTTTAATTTACTTTTTTTAAGACTGCCATACAAGGGATTGGCTTTGCCTCCTTCCCCGTCTGTGAAATAGAAGGCGTATCCTTGGCAATATTCATGAAAGGATCATTATTTTTTTATAATAGTCTATTACATTGCGCCAAGGACATAATTTAAACAAGGAACATGACAACGTTAATAGTCTGGGTTTCACATTTCTGGTTGATGTTTCCGAAATTAATGTGTGTGTACAAATTGTTTCTTACATTTCAATTTACTTGGAATGGCTTATATTCAAGTGCAATTTATAGTCAGGGAATTGCAGTAATCATGAATTGTTACCTGCAACGGCGCGGAGTTTCACCCGCGTTGGTTTGTCCCATCGATAACTGAAAAAGTTGAGCACGGATCTGGATGAAATTTTGATCGTTTCCGGTCGCGCTCAGGATGTTTCAGAATTAAAACATGGCGGACGCGCCGCCGACAGCAACTTGGGGTTGTCTGCTCCCCATCTTTCATCAGCTTGTATAGAGCAGCGGTAACTCACTTAACTTTAACAACAATGTCCCGAGTTTGAATCCCGTTGCGCGCACTTTTTTGTGTCTTTTTTCTTTCAATCTGCAAATTTTTGTTTTTTTAATTTTAGGTTAGACTAGGTTTAGGGGTTAGGTTTAGGGGTTAGATTTAAGGGTTAGGCGCAGGTTTGCAATCTCTGAGTGCTTCTAGTTTGTCAAATATTTCGACTAGGACTGCAGTTGATGATTTTGAAATGAAAATGATATGGAATGTAATGGTGAATCTGTAGTATAGGATCGTTTTAATTTCCTTTATGTTCCATTCTGAAAATGTCTTTTGAATTATGGCACATGGTTGTGCTGATGCTTGGTTAGATTGAAATGTTTTGATCATAACTTATAAAAAGTGAAAAACATTAATATAAAATATAGCTGTTGTTAGTTTCTATTTCTCAGTATTGTCGAGGTTGGAATTAATTTTGCAGGTAGAAAGGAAATAGGCTACATTGAATGACAGCGCTGTAGGTTTTTTGTTCTACATAGAAAGTAACTAATAACCTAAACCTGAATTGTTTTAGACAAAAATATGAGGTTTAATTTTAGTAGTGAATTGACTGGGAATGGGAAATTGTGATAATGAAGGATAGAAAGAGCGCAGAAGAGAACAGAGGCTGGGGGATGGGGAGAGAGAGGGAGAGAGAGAGAGAGAGAGAGAGAGAGAGACTCTGTGCCTGGCAAAATTGAATCATCGTTAGTGGTGTTGGAGAAAAACTAGAGCTGACTAGATTTCAACTTGATGACATTTAGGCTACAAATAAAATATTTTTTTGGTCCCTGGGATCTCAATTTTTATTTTAATGGTTTTGGAAGGAAAAAAAAAAAGATTTTTTTTTTCTTTTCTCATCATTCCATATATTATTAATTTTCACATTTTCATGTTAGGATTAGTACACTTAATATTTTATATCATTGCAACCATACAATGTATAACCAAACCAGTGATTTCCAAAAGATTGACAGTGCAGCTGCAAAACGGTCCCAAATTCAATTTGATGGTTTCACTTTTTTTATGTACTTGGGACAAAATAATTTGATTTTGATTTCAAATTGATCGTAAAGAGAATTTGGCTAATTTGTTCAGTGATGGGAGCTTTCATCGCTGCTGTCACACACAAAGTTAGCCACTGTACTCAAGATGAGTAATAAATAGCACAATTCAGTGGTGAACCGTGAGCACTAAAGCTTGTCCTTTAAATCACTGCCAAGAAGTAATACACTTTTGAAAAGTGATTTAAGGCAGCTTTAACTGGTTAAAACCACCTTGAACCAGTTTAAACCAGTTAATAACCAGTTTAAACTAGTTAAAACCTGTTGAACCCAGTCAAAAGCGGTTAACTGGTCTAAACCGATTTTATCTGGTCTAAACTGGTTTTAATTGGTTTAAACCAATGTAAACCAGTTAAAACCAGTTTAGGCCAAGTAACCAGTTTAAACCGGTCTAAACTGGTTTAAACCAGTTTTAACTGCTTTAACCGGTCTTACCTGGTTGAAACTCATTTCAACCGGTCTAAACTGGTTTAAACCGGCTTTAACTGGTTTAAACTAGTCTAAACTGTTTTAAATCGGCTTTAACTGCTTTAAACCGGTTTAAAACAGTTTAGACCAGTTTAAACCACAAAGCCGGTTTAATCCGGTTTGAACCAGTTTTATCCAGTCAAAAAGCGGTTTTAACTGGTTTAAACCGGCTTAAACCAGTCTAAACCATTTCTTTTTAAAAGTTAAACCTGGTTTAAAAGAGTTTAGACCAGTATAAACCAGTTAAAGCCGGTTTAAACCAGTTTAGCCTGGTTAATCAAGGCAAGACATTTATAGTCGAGTATATTTTGTAGTATACAATATAATAGTGATTAATCAAGTAATTGTTTCAGCTCTTATCTGTCTTGTTGGTAATTTGAGGCAGGCTTACCTTGAGCTGCGTGCGAGTCATCTCCAGACTTCTCAGTTTGTGTCGGCAGCACTGAAGCTCTTGCTGCAATGGTTCTACACTCAGGGCACGCTCACGGGCACAGTCCAACTCGTCACGTAGTAACTTCAGGGCTCGCATCTCTCCCTGCAGAGCCCGGTTCTGAGGAAACAACATGCCACACATATATCTATCAAATAATACAAGGGTGACTTTGCAGTGGTATAGCGGGGTGCATGCAAAGTTTCACGGCATTAGGACATAAAACATATTATTGCTTCTTCCTCCTTTCAACTAATTTCAACCATTTCCACCACACAATAGTATCTACCAAACAATCTCATACATGTCTTAATGCTCTGCACTACTTCATTTGCAGTACTTATCTGCGCCGGGGCGGAGCCCGCGGAGCACAGGTTATGTTTTCATCCGCGTTGGTTTGTCCTCTTGATAACTGAAAAAGTTGAGCACGGATCTGGATGAAATTTGAGTTGTTGGAAATGACGAAAAAAATAAGTAATTCAATTTTGGTGCATTTCTGTAGCCTATAAGTAAAATTGCTCATTGCTCTGCATTAAAAGCGCTCTATAAAAAAAATTCGTAGTGATGTCACGCGTGTCTCCCGCAGCTCCGATGGCATTTCTGACCGGCAGTGCTATTTCTGAACGTTTCCGATCGCGTACGGGATGTTTCAGAATGAAAACATTGCGGGTGCGGGTCTGCGTTGGCCGAGTGGTTATGGACGCCACACCTAACGCGACCCCATTCATGCTAGTGGCGCTGTGTCAACCACAGCGTCCACAATGTCGCGAGTTCGACTACACTTGTCGACTTGTCTGCAATGTTTACCCCCGATCTCTTCAACCCAGTTTCCGACTAATCCTATCCAATAAAACAGCAAAATACTCAACTTTAACAACAACGTCCCGAGTACGAATCCCATCGCGAACACTTCTTTGGGTCTTTGTTCAACCGTTGTTGTTTTTTTCTAGGTTAGACTAGGTTTAGGGGTTAGGTTTAGGGGTTAGGTTCAGAGGTTGAGTTTAGGGGTTAGGTATAGGGCTTAAGTGCAGGTTTGCAATCTCTGAGTGCTTCTAGTTAGTAATTGTTATTTTTGCAGTAATTAGTATTTGTTATTTTTATGTTCTACAACACATTTTAAGAAGCTTTCAAGATTTCTGCAGAGCGCTGCAAAGCACATGTATGCCACAATGCCATGGTGAGTTGTGGGTCCGCTCCCCCAAACTCACAGCTTTCCCACATGTCATTCTACAAAGCTACCAAGAAAAACTTTTAAACATGACCATCCCACAAAAAAAACATAAAATAATTAATTTGAACAAATGCACATAATTACATAGTATTCCATTCGTAACTGTAACGACTACTTCTGTTGAAGTAAGCTCCCTAGTTCTGGTTGCCACAAATACACAGGAGCCCACACATGCGCCGACACACATCATGGTTGCTTCAGAGGTGAGGAAGGAAGCTTTTTGTGGAATAACTAATTCAGTGCTGAGGACTCCTGCTTCTCCCACTATCCGTTTCTTTGTGTGCTAGGAAATTCTAATGTGTGAATGTGCATGCGTTTGTGTGTGTGTGTGTGTGTGTGCGTCTGTGTGTGCGTCTGTGTGTTTGTGTGTGTGTTGGAGCACCTCTTTCTGAATTTTCTTTAGCTGCTCCTCCATGGCTTCAACTTCCTGCTTATAATCCAGCAGCTGGTCGCCTTTATCATCGCTGGAGTACACACATGCACGCGCGCGCGCACACACACATGCACACATAGTCACAGACACAACCACAAAGAACATGACGCAGACACATGTACAAATACACACACAGGCACAAACACAGTCATACACAGTGACACACACAGACACAGTGTCACACACACATACAAACACACACAGGCACAAATAATTTCATACAAATGTGCCTGCATCATTAATCTCCGTTTTTCAAAAAATTAAATCCATAAATGGTGTGCAACACTAAACTACGCATAAATCAATGTGAATTTCCCACTCCGTTTTTTTTAACACCATGCTAACACTAGCCAATACTGGCAAATACATTCTCACTGCACTAGATCTTGTACAGACCCGACTCCCTTTCGGTCGGCATGTCACGAGAATCCTTCTTATTGAATGAAATGGTTTTCACAGTTATGCCTGCCGTAGGGAAGTTCAGTACACACGTTCCCAGCATGATTGAATATTGTTGCAGATCAAAGCCTTCAAAAGTCCTGTTCAAAACTTCAACTACATGGATTCAATATGCGTACAGAGCATAGCATACAGCAGTTGAATTACAAAAAAGTCCAAACATTTCGTTTTCACTTTATTTGTTTTTCTGGAATTCCTGATGTTGTCTGCCTACTCTAACTGTCTCCAGCGGCCCCCTAGGCAATTCGAGTTAGTGACGTTGGTCGGCACCCACCATTTCGGCGTTTCTCCATTCCGATCATCTACCGCAATGCATCGGAACTGCAACATTCCTCCCCACTGGGTGTCAGCGCCGGCATTTAGATTAGCCGGCATTTAGATTAGCCGGCATTCGGTCAGGGGACGCTGCTATTCCGGTAAGGGTTAGGGTTAGGAGTTAGGGGTTCCATGTCGGAATGGCCGCGCATCTGTGTCGGGGCAGCAAATTTACCATGTAGGAACCGCGGAACTTCCAAATGCAGCTGACGGAAAGAAGAACCATCGCAACTCAGTGTAGTCGAAATGAAGGCATGTTACCAGTGACCCTTGCCATAAACGTTACGTTAAACTGGTTTAAGAACATGACCGGAAAAAACACAATTGAACAGCAGAAATTATGACATCCCCGAAATATGGGAGTGTCAGGGATGTGATGGTTTTGCATGTGCTGCGTCTGCCACGTCCGAGATTGTTTGGTCCATAACTTGTGAGCGGGTGGATGGATTTGCCCCGGTCTTGTCCGATGTTTTGGTAAGTATCACGTTTCCGAAATATACATTTAGCAGTCGGAGACGACTGCATAGGCCCAATTTTGGAATACATGCGTCGTTTGGCAGACTCACAGTTGCTGTTTGAGACGTCGTAGCTTGGCCTTGCTGTCGGCCAACTGAAGAGCCACGCCGTGGGCTGGCGGGGCTGTACGTCCACGGTCAGGCTCCACCTCCTCGCGCTCCCTGCTCAGTTCCATTAGTCTCTGTCTCAGCAAATCAGAGATGCACAGAGTGACACAAGACAAACACCATATTCTGGATATTGTAGGGTGTTTTTTCAGAATTACTCCTTAACATTTAAGTTAAAGTAAAGGTAAAGGTACTTTATTTTGTCACACATGCATACATGTACAGTAAAATCTCATCCTCCCCATTCAACCCATCCCTGAGGAGTAGTGGGCATCTATGTGCGCAAATCCAGATTCTGAGCCACCATCTTGGCCAGAGGCACTGACTGGAGCAGGTTAACTAGAACATAGTTTTGGTGGTGTGGGAAACTGGAGTGCCCAGAGGAAACCCATGCAGACATGGGGAGAACATGTAGACTCCACACAGAAAGGACGTGTCCGGGTTGGGATTCAAACCCAGGACCTCCTGGCTGTGAGGCAGCAGTGTTCACCACTGCACCACCGTGCTGCCCAAGTTAAGAGTTAAGACTCAGATCGCAAGCGCCAGTTTTCATTCTTTATTGAGAGGGATAGTGACAGGTTTTAATCGGAAACTGGAATGACGAGTCGGGGGAGACATTGCAGAAAAGCCAGAGACGGTACGCGAACTGGTGGCGCTGCTTGGCCTGTGGCCTGGGCGACGAACTCTCTAACCACTCTGCCACGGTTCGCCCCTGAGTTAAGCCTTTATTTAAAGGGCAACAAATAATAATATAAGTAATTGGCACTTTATGAACAGCAACAAGATGGTTACATTGGATGTAGTGGTATTTTCCATCCATAATCAAATAGAATGCTATTTGAACTGAAACCAAGACATATATGTCTTGAGAAAGATAGAGAGAAAGATAGAGAAGATGTAGAAAATGTATGGAAAAGAGTGCTGTCTCAGTGGCTCAGTCGGTTACACTGCTGCACCCAGCACATATACAGTCGAGTACCTCGCGCTTGAGTTCACGGCACACATATGTTTCTGCTGAAAAAAAAAAACTGAGGAAGAGGAAAAGTGAGAGAAACAGAACGGCTACCTCGAGGTGAACATCTCTCTGTGCCAGGAGACCCTGTATCTTCTTAGCCATGGAGCTGAAGGCCATCTCCAGATCCTCCTCCCCACCCAGAGCTCGGAGTTCCTCCCAGCGCAGCGGTAACACCATGCGGGGGTCCTGGGTCACCTGGAGAGGATCGATCGTGTTGCAGTGAGGAATGGTCATGCATGGGCCCCCAGCAGGGGTGGCAAAAGTACCAACATTTCTTACTTGAGTAAGAGTAAAAAACATTTGCGAAAAAAACAGCTCAAATACGACTCCAAAATACTGATCCAAATGTCTACTCGAGTAGAGTAAAAAGTACAGGCTCAGAAACATACTCAAAAATTATTTCTAAAAATAAAAAGTACAGGCTCTAAAATGTACTCAAAAGTATTTTTGAAACCACAAAGTAAAAAAATGAATTTGTATATAAAATGCACTATTTCCAATGCTAGTTGTACAAAAACCTAGCCTAACTTACTTAACTTAAGGTGACACCTAATGGCTATCTCCCATATTACAGCCCCCTATTGGCTCATTCACACTATACATATCCCTATGGCCATCGGTGCACAAAAAAGTCACTAGCCTATTTTGGGAAAAGTAAGGAGAAGAAGTACCGGTATTTCTGTTAAAAATCTGAGTACAAATAAAAAGTCATCAGAGTAAAAAGTACTTCTAAAAGAACAGATACATGAGGCAAACTACTTAAGATGCTGCTGATGCTTGCTTTTCAATACTACTGCTTTGTTCTGTTTTATATATTATTTACTGTCCCAGGGTGCTAACCAATGACCAAAGTCAAATCCTATGTCTGTGTGAACCTGGCAATAAAGTGATTCTGATTCTGAACATATTTAGCCCTGAACAAATTTGATTTCAACATTTACATCTGCAAGGGTATCCTCCACACTACCTACTGGTATGAAATACTAGCATTTCAGTCAGACCTCCCCAACTCATAGGGACATCACTAACATCATATCCAGGGTTGGAAACTGGAAACATGGAGCTGTGATAGCTGTGCTATTCCATCTACTTTTTAAAATTCCATCTACTACTTTTTATAGTTGTGTTTTTGGGCGCAAGCGCAATTTTTCATTCTTTGTTGGGAGAGATGGTGGCAGGATTAAATCGGAATCTGGACGAAGAGTAAGAGGGTATGCGAACCCGCTGCGCTGCTCGGCCTGTGGCCTGCGGGACGCACTCGCTAACCACCTCTGCCACTGCGCGCCCTGGTCCACTTAATTTTAATGTTTACCTTTTCTCTCTTTTTGTTGCTTTTCAAATCAATGCAATTGTACTTGTAGTACTGAATACAATCTCTCATTTCATGTTGATACAACTAAAACCTGTGAAAAATGATAGAAATGTACTTACTGGGGACTAGGGATAAACAATGTTTTATCTGATTGCTGTAATGTAATTACTGTAGTCTCTTGTGACCTATCCCTGCAAACCAGGCGATAAAACATAGTTAGCTTGGTGCATTGTTCATGAAATGCGTTCATTTCAGCATTATCAATCGAGCTATACAAATCAGGCCCATTGAACATGCTTTTTTCAACCCGTTATTAAATATCCCTCCATGAGGCAATTTGGCCCAAGGAGGAAGTAGGTGGCAGCACACTGCACTTGATCAATGATCTTCATGTGATTTTGTTACAGTCCAATCTCCTCCATTGGGTGTGTATGTGAGAATGTAATTATCTATTATCTATGAGCCCAGGTCATATGCAGTGATGTCAGTGACTAATTTAAAGTGGAAAAGGTCACTGTGATTCAAGCATATTTTCCAGTAGCTAGTGATCTAACGCATTACTTCTTCCCAAACAGTAATCAGATTAAAGTTATTCACTCTATTAACTTTGGTTACTAGTTAGTTACTTTTGACAGAATGTACCTTGTGACTCAATTTAATAATATGTCGGGTGGATTGCCCTGATGTGGGCCACTTTTTGGAACTTCCTAATGTGGGACAGTCAGTTACCTAATATGGTACAGTGAAATGTAGTGTTGAACAGTTGAACTTAATGTTACACATTACCTTAGTTTGCTTTTACCATAGTTTCACTGATGTGCGGAGGAGCCAGAGCCACTGGAGCTTAGGTGCCCCACATTACCCAGTGGCCCACATTAGGGTAATCCACCCTGTTAAATAATTATGGTATGTTTTAATATGAAAACAACAGATTGCCTCAAAAACGTGATTTCATTTTTTTGTACATTGCATTAATATGAAAGTGAAAATTTAAAAACCCACTTGGAGGAGATTCAGAAGGACATCTTTCAGGGTTTACCTGTGCCTCACTCAGGAAGGTCACTGCTGGGACGTGAGCAAACTGAACTGTGTTCTGGGCGCAGTGACCCAGACGTACAAACAAGAGACCGCATACTTTTTTAGTCAATGACTGCGCATGGTTGAGATGCTGTGATTGGATGATCACAAACACGCCATCTTTTGAAACTGTATAAAAAGTGACATGTCCATATTTTAAAAAAGGCTGACGGCTGATACAACACAAGGCTCTGTCTCCTATCTCAAAGTCAAGTCAAAGCAAACTTTATCTCTCTGAACCAATCTCATTTCTGTGACTCTATCCGAGTCCCATCGCTGCAACCCGAGGGGCTCCGATACCAAAGGGTTAGGAAGTTCCGTGCTGACTCGCTGTGTATTACCAGGACATGCAATTGTTTGCATGAGTTATGCTAACTTTACAGCGTTAAAATTAAGGAACTATTAGTTCTCTGCACTGGTTTCTGCACTGGTTTTACTAGCTAGCGTTTTACTAGCAGCTGCTGAATGAATGAATGAATGTAATCTAACAGTAGTCAGTTATCCAACTTAGTTGTTTAAAAGGGGCAGTTAGTAATCACTAGTCAGATTACCTTTTACAAGTAACTATGGCAACACTGGTCATATTCATGGCTTACTTTGAGGGGGAGCAAGGGTGACCAAGGGGAAGCAAGCTCCGGGACCTCTGGTGTGCGCTCCGGCAACTCTAACTACATACGGTACATGCATGTATGTGGTATTAATGTTAGTATACTAGCTCCCCACCCCAGAGCCTGGGTTCCAGGACCTCTCATTTGGCCCAGTTAAGCACTTCGTCATACCTCTTGGATGCAGCTGGCTATAGTGGCTTGGCTCTCGAGGTCCAGAGAGCGGATGTGTTGAATGAACATCTCTTTGTTCTCACACTAAAGACACACACAAAGAAAATAAATGATGATCAATATTGAGTAGTATTTGCGACTTGAGTTAGTGTACATTGTGTATGCAAAAAGTCGGAAAACCATTTACTATCTACACTAAGAATTGATGCCGCATCTTGATTATAATCTGCAAAGTCTTAGCCCTTAGTTCTTGGCACTCAATGCAATGAATCTATTTGACCTATGAAGGCCTATTCATAACCTCCATTAATAACGGAAACAGACACTTTCATCCGGTTCCGTAGATAGTTTGTCCGTAGGTCAACCCCTTAGCAATCTGTTGAGCTCCGGGCAAGACAGAACAATATCACAAGAAATGCGTGGAGGCAGTAGGGAGTCACGAGCGTTTAGCGTGCTCTGTCTGTCATGACTAAGCACCGCCCTCTAGGGAATTTCATATGTACATCCGTATACGGACGGAGGTATAAACCTTCAGAAATTTCAGTTTTGTTGTTAAACAGCTGGCGTAGTTAATTTGGGTGCTGGTTAAAGCAACAATGTTGCAACAATGTCGCTGTGTGTCATATGAAAGTCTCCGCTATAAGGGGTCCTGCTGCTTTCACATTTACAGTAAACAAAATAAAGTAACCACAGTCCTTAACAACTACATTTTAAAATATGTAATCTAGATTACAGTTACAATCATTTGTAATGTCATTACAGTAATGTCATTACTGCAATGAGATGAAAGGGCTCTAACATGGCTGGATATCTGGAGCATGTAAGACCATTGAATCAAGGTCCTGTTGTGTTCCGTCTATGACATCCTACCTACCCCTTCAAATCTCCATACCTGGGGAAAGGTACAGAGTCCCAGCTGCATGCTTTTTGGAAAGACTTCCAACTTGGAGCATTTCCTCTCCTAGAGTCACTCAAGCTTGGCAGATGGCAAGTTCCGGTGGCGATATGACCAGATCCTTGCTGAGCTAGCAAGAGTCCATCGAGCAGGCAAGGAAATGGATAACACAACTCCCGAGCGGACTTTGCTTCATCGTTTTTGTCAGGGCAGGAGAAAATTGAGGAAAAATCAGGAGCAAAAGGGAGACCAAACATCGTTCTGTGGTCTAAAAGTACAAAGCAGGTGGTGCTCACCCAGCTGATGTCAGAGACCAGAATGAACACAGGACTCATACGCTGCAAAACACAAGTTTATTTACTATAAAAGGTATTAATATTTATTAAAGAGTCAGGGAGAGAGTCAGGTTTCCAGGACGGGCCAGCAGGAGGAGCGGAGTCTATGGGGAACTGCTGCGGAGGTGGAATAACAGCGAGCGCCTCCAGAGGCCACGGAAGGAACTGCAGGTGTTACCCGATGGCGGACGATCTCCACCGGACGAGCAGACAGGCCAGCTGATCGGAAAGCAGGAAGGCGGAAGATCCGGCGAACTGGCGGACAGGTAGACAGGTAGGCAGATCGGCAGGCAGGCGGACAGGTGGCAAGCAGGTCTGTTCAGGCGTGCTCAGGGCTAGATCAGGAAACGTCGACTGACGATCCGACAGGGAAGAGCGGGAACGAGGCGCCTCTTATAGGCTGGCGGGTGATCGGCAGATGGGAAACCGGTGTGTAGATGGGACGGGTGCACACCGGGAGCGTGGCGCGCGACACCACGCACAGCAAGTCGTGACAGCTGATTGTTCCTTGGGAAGAGCAGCTTGAGGAGGCATATGAGCAGAAGTTGAAAAAATATCAAGCCTTCATCCTCGAGATCCAGCAAAAGAGTTGGAAGACTTGGAGTCTCCCGGTGGAGGTTGGCTGTAGAGGCTTCGCCGGGCGGTCGTTTGGGATTGAGGGGCAGGCCAGGAAGAAGCAGGTGGCCAAC
>OMKY01059471.1:13131-26955 GCA_900302395.1 Bregmaceros cantori | reverse complement strand
TGTGCACCGCCATTGTTGAAAGTACCCATATATCCGGGACAAGGAGATATAGAGAGAGCTCTACAGTATATGAGAGAGACTTCTTCCGGTGATACTGTCCACTAGGGGTGCCAACGACAGAGTCAGAATGAATGGGATCCTATGGGAGCTGAAATAAAAAATAACGCCAAATCTGATGCGTTTGTGAAATTATGACCCCCCCACTCAATGAATCTCAAAGTTGGTACAAACAGCTAAAGTAGTGTTGGTGTTCACTGAGCACTCACTGGGGATATGCAGGCTCCACCATGCGGAGTAACAGCTGGATCACTGTGCTGTAGAACTGAAGGCATCGACGCAGCAGGCTCTCATCCAGGAGGCCCGCGTCAGCACAGGCCTTGGCCCGCACCAGTTTCTGATCACAGAGAGAGTGACGTCACTGCTATGAAGATTCTTCTATCAGCACATTTTTATATATTTATAGTGACACCTTCTTCATAGTTTGGCTGATTCTGTTCATTATTGTTCCATGCAAGTTATGAGTTATAATCAGGACTTTGAACCGGTTCAAGGAACGAAAACCGGGAACTTTTAGTATTTTCCAGGGAACAGAAACGAAACCGGAAACGTTATTTTTTTATGTTCCGGAACAGGAACACTTATTTAAAAATAACGGTAACCGGTTACTACCGTTTATATTTTATTCCTGAAAGGAGTGCACTTTGGGATAACTTCAGAAATAAAACAAGAGTATTTATCAAATCTACGATGCAGCAGTGAAGTAGGAATCGTTGCAGGACTCTCTGCAGCGTGTCGTTGTGGGTTCGCCCCGACACGCAACGAGACCTCGGCTGTAGAGCACTACCAGCGGGCCTCTGTAGCGAGTCGCTGTGGGTTCGCCGCAACATACATTACATAGCATTAAACAGCTGACAGGAACATAAATTAACCGTTCCGGGAACAATATGTTTTTGTTCTAACCGGTTCAGGAACGTTAATTTATTGGTGGAACTCATAACCGGAAACGTTATAATCCTGTTTCTGTTCGGAACGAAACGTTTGGGAAAAATATTGGTTCAAAGCCCTGGTTTTCCAATGACTGGAAGGTTGAAAACCAAGAGGTTGGAGGTTCGAATCCCGCCTCCGACAGCCTCCATGCCAAAGTGTCCTTGGGCAAGACACTGAAACCCAAACTGCTCCCAATGGGTCGTGGCAAGCGCCCTGTATGGCATCAGCCGCCATTGGCGTGTGATTGAGGTCACTGTAAAGCGCTTTGAGTGCCAAGTGATAGAAAAGCGCTATATAAATGGAAATCTCTCTTTATTAAATTGTTCACTGATGTGATGTGCAACAACGCCAGCTCCATATGTTTCAGACCAGAGATGACAAATAGCAAAGTACAAATACTTTAGTACTGTACTTAAGTAGAATTTAAGTATATGTACTTTTAGAAGTTTCTTTTTTACTTCTACTCAGTCGATTTTTAACAAAAGTATCAGTATTTCTGCACGACATGGTTGGACTACATGTATAGTGTGAATGAGTCAGTAGGGGGCGGTACTCGGTAATGCACAGAGTACAGTAGCAGTTAATAAGTCGTTTTCATTTAATCTCTGGGTGTGCTCCTCAAAAAAAATATCGCCTGTAAAGTAAAAAGCTACTTTGTACTTTATACTTAAATACTTGCAAGTACATTTTAGAGCATGTCAACAATGTAATTTCAAAAAAACGTTTTGAGTACATTTCTCAGCCTGTACTTTTTATTTTACTTGAGTAGATATTTGGATCAGTACTTTGTAGTCTCACTCGAGTTGCTTTTTTACAAATGTATTTCACTCTTACTCAAGTAAGAAATCCTGGTACCTTTGCCACATCTGTTTAGGTTTGTTACAATTTTGACCAACGTAACATGGGAAAAACAGGTATGATGTTGACCAAATTCTGTTAATAATGGTGGTGCTAGAGTTTCAGTTGCAATATTCAAAACTTGAAAAATCGTTTATGAAATGTTCAACCCTGAAGGCCAAGTTGAATATTGAGCAAAGATCTGTTGGTAGTCCCTGTATAGTGTGTTATGTTGTTACCTTAAATTCTGTCGGTAGTCGTCCCTGTATCGTGTGTGTTATGTTGTTACCTTAAATTCTGTCGGTAGTCGTCCCTGTATAGTGTGTTATGTTGTTACCTTAAATTCTGTCGGTAGTCGTCCTGTATAGTGTGTTATGTTGTTACCTTAAATCCTGTCGGTAGTCGTCCTGTATAGTGTGTTATGTTGTTACCTTAAATCCTGTCGGTAGTCGTCCTGTATAGTGTGTTATGTTGTTACCTTAAATTCTGTCAGTAGTCATCCTGTATAGTGTGTGTTACCTTAAATCCTGTCAGTAGTCGTCCTGTATAGTGTGTGTTGTTACCTTAAATTCTGTCGGTAGTCGTCCCTGTATAGTGTGTTATGTTGTTACCTTAAATCCTGTCGATAGTCGTCCTGTATAGTGTGTTATGTTACCTTAAATCCTGTCGGTAGTCGTCCTGTATAGTGTGTGTTGTTACCTTAAATCCTGTCGGTAGTCGTCCTGTATAGTGTGTTGTTACCTTAAATCCTGTCGGTAGTCGTCCTGTATAGTGTGTGTTGTTACCTTAAATTCTGTCGGTAGTCGTCCTGTATAGTGTGTGTTGTTACCTTAAATCCTGTCGGTAGTCGCCCCTGTATAGTGTGTGTATTGTTACCTTATATTCTGTCGGTAGTCGTCCCTGTATAGTGTGTTATGTTGTTACCTTAAATTCTGTCAGTAGTCGTCCCTGTATAGTGTGTTGTTACCTTTAGCTGTGTTTTGCATCTCTTCAGCATCTCTCTGTGTCTACTGGCTAGGGGGGAGTCTTTCCATTGGCTCTCACTGTTCTTTAGCTCCTCCACAGTCCTAGTGGGAGCCACACAGGCAGTGATGGCATTAGGACACTTTGTCATGTTATACATGTTATACATGTTATACATGTTATATATGTTATACATGATAATCAATAAACCTCTTTATTTCCATAACTTTCACAGTGAAGTCACACGCAAAAATCAGTGATGGAGTTCCTTCAACCAAGTCACTGTTCTTTCGTATTCTGGATATAGCTCCCCTTAGGGATACACGATCACGTTTTTTTTTTGCTCCCGATCTGATCCTGATCCTTTGATTTTAAGGATCGGCGCCGATCGCAATCTCCGGTACTGAGTCCCGATCCTGAGTTCTGATACAGTAAAAATTGGTAGTACTCAAACTACTTGGTACAATTGTCATTTTCAATAATGGTCAAGGTAAATAAACAGCCATGATGGCATTTAAAGTTTATTTTCTAGAAAATAAAATCTTTGTGCAAATTTAAAGACTTAAGATAGTCAGGAAGAGTACTAATATAATGAAATAAACGCAGGTGCACAAGAAAACAGGACGCTGTGTATTCTCCAGCCATGTTCTTAATGCGACTTGACAGCAACGAGTGGAGCGCTCGCTGCAGTGATGTTCGCTCGATCCTGACCGGCGAAAATCGGACGGATTTAAAGACATTAAAAAAACGGATCAGTCCCCGATCCCCCAAAGATCGGGGACCCCTACCTCCTATAGCCAAAATCCAAGAGTGATTAAAGAAGGTAAGCGATTCCTCAAAACACCACATATTCCCCATTTAGCAGGTGTGTTCTGCCCGCTTAGATTGGGGTCCCCAACCTTTTCTGCACAAGGACCGGTTTGGATCTGTAATGTCTCTGCTCTCTTGTTTTATATCAAGCAACATCAGAAACGACACACATATATGGTAAAACAGAATCTCAGCCTCAACAACAAATGTCCAGTGCTTCTGGTGAGGTAAAGAAAAGCATCTCAGATAAAACATGTTTTATCAATCTGATGTCACGGTTCGGAATGTCTCGTGGACTGGTATCGGGTCACGGCCCCTTGGTTGGGGACCCCTGGCTTAGATGGCCTTTGCTCTACTGAGCACCTATCCGTTACGAACGGCACTAATCACTGATTGTGCCAATACCGATACACAGCCATTTGATATCTTTTATAAGATATATAATATATATCTATACACATGACGTGTGCATGTGTATAGATATATATTATATATCTATACACATGACGTGTGCATGTGTGGGCACCTGTTGAGTTCACGGATGGCTCGCAGACGACGGATGTAGCGGCGACAGCAGGGTAGGATGGAGAGGTGATGGGCGTGGAGGGTCAGAAAGAAACACTCTGTGGGGAACTTGGGTTCAGAGAACTTGCTGGGGTCCTCGTCTGAATTAGAAACAGAGACCATGTCAATATCACATATACCTGGGAGTGCATGGAGAATAGGTTCACAAAACAGGCAAGACATTTCAAAGCACAAAACCTTTGTTGATGGTTCAAATATTGGTAATGAGCAGAGATGGCACGTAACAAAGTACAAATATTCAAGTACTGTACTTGAGTAGAATTCAAGTATCTGTACTTTTAGGAGTACTTTATTCTTTGATGACTTTTTACTTGTACTCAGTAGATTTTTAACAAAAATATCGGTACTTCGACATTTCCCAAAACAGGGAAAAGTACTTTTTTTTTTCCATCCAACTTTGAAAGGTTGGGTGAGCATGATTTGTGAATCTTTCAGATATTCATCTCAATGTTCGGTAGCATGATTTATAAACCTCAAGTGAACTAAATTAGGCTAGATTGTTAGTAATGTATTAAAACAACATTGGTAAACCAACATTTTTTACATTAAAATGTAATTTTTGTATTTTGTACTTTCAAAAATAGCTTTTGAGTTAATTTCTCAGGCTGTACTTTTTACTTTACTTAAGTAGATACTTGAATCAATACTTTGTAGTCTTACTCGAGTTGTTTTTAAATAGATTTAGATTTTTTACTCTTACTCAAGTAAGAAATCTCTGTACTTTTGGCATCTCTGGCAATGATTATAGCTCAAAATGTCCATTGACCTGGTTTAAAACAGGAACCCTTGAGAAGAAGATTGGGTGGGATTCAACCTTAGCGGACTACACAAAAAAAGTCTTCTTCAAATGTATAAATAGCAGAAAGATGTATTGTATTGATTTGGGAGTGCACACTCACACAACTCTGCCAACCAGGTCTTCAGCTCCTCCATGGTGGCTTTCAGCCGGGTCTCGTCGGGGCTGACGTCCAGACGGCAGCGCGGGTGGAAGATGTAGAAGGGGTCGACCGTCTCCAGCTTGATCTTCATGCTGAGCTGCTGCAGCACCCACACAAAGTTCAGCATCAGTCCGTCCGTGGACACCAGCTTGTCATCCGTCTGGGGAAGAGAGAGGCGGAGGGTGAGAGGGATCTGAGGAATACTGAGCAGAAACTGGGGGAGACTGGTGACTTGAGAACTGTGGTGGTATGACCAATACCCAAATGAAGCAAATAACGATTATCGTAATAGTTGATTAGTTGTCGCTTTTTGAAACGATTAAAAAAAACTAGAAGCGGGTCCACGTTGGCCGAGTGGTTATGGACACCGCACCCAACACGACCCCATTCATGTTAGTGGCACTGCGTCTACCGCAACGCCCGCAGTGTCGCGAGTTTGACAACAGTGCTGACGCCGGAATAAATAACTTAAAAAACAACAACAACTAGAAGCACTCAGAGAGTATGATTAGTGCGAGCAGTATGTGTGGCGATTGACACCACCGGCAAACGTTCCAACTACATTTCCCAGCGGCCACTGCGACCCGCAGGTCTGGTCACGTGACCGCAGTAGGCAATCTATCGGCAAGTTGGTGATTAAACTTAAACTCAAACTAATGAGTATGATTATGTTACTTATAGGCTACAGAAAAGGCACCAAAATGTAATCACTTCTTCCGTTGGTCATTTCCAACAACTACACATTCACGTTCCAACAACACGTTCCGACAAAATTTCATCCAGATCCATGCACAACCTTTTCAGCTATCCTGGGGACAGACAGACCAACGGGACCAAAGGTAAAAAAAAAATAATTGCAAGAGTTACAAGATTGATCTTGAAATAGTGAAATTGTGGATGTTGTTATACAAGAAATGTACAACAGTTAAGTTAGTTATTCTGACACAAACTCATTACAATTGACTTATCCAATATTATCATGGTTTTGTCATTAATTATATCCATTTAATATTTCCACAAAAATAATAATAAATCTAGCAAGTTATCCATACAAATATAAGGTGCTGTAAGAAATGATCCTTTTGCATCAGATGTGGGTTGGGGGCTCCCCCTGTTGATGGTTTTGAGCATATTCAAACAATGTCAAAACACTTTGGGATGTTGGGAAGAATTTGGAACAAAAATGTGCATCGTCTGATCAATATTTGGGTGTGAAGTGAAACACTTGACAAAAGTGCCAATATCTCGGGAACAAAGATTCCAACACCCCAAATGGCACATATACCCTAAATTAGCTGCATCATATCAGATGAATAGAAGGTGCTTGTTGGTCATTATATAGAATCTCATCTACAAGAAGAGCTATTGCATGTGCTGCCCAGTAGCTCAGTCGGTTAGGCTGAGCACTGGAAAGCACACATATGCCTTAATGGCGCGGTGAGTCGGTGGTTCGAATCTCGCCACTGGCGCATTTCCCACATGTCTGCCCCCCATCGTCACCAGTTTCCCAACAATAAATAAAGCTTGGAAAAAACATTAAAAAAAAGAAGAGCTATTGCATAACTTTGTATGCCTCATAGAAAATATTCTGAAAAACATGAAACAAGCCATTTCGCCTGGCAGTAGCATAGCATAAGTGCATACATACATACACGGCAGTAAAAGAGTAAAACAACTTTATTCCTGACATATTTTATTAAAATCATTAAAATTACATATTGTATAAATTTAGTTTGACTAACATTATTCATATCTTCAACGATTAGTTGACTAATTGACTCCCTAGGTATAGGCGAGTTTACGTGCAAAACACTGGGGGGAGTCATTTTGTCCCGTGCTTCTGCAGGTCACAGATCCACACGATAACATTTGGGTGAGGAATAGCACACCGCAAGTTACCACCACAATTTTTAAATATCCCTGTAGGTGTGTGCTCCCACCAAATAGACATGTTGAAAAACAGCCAAATACACGGCAAGAAAATGACACCGGAAGTGACGTTCAGAGACCGGAAGTACCCCCCAAACTATCTATAGCATTGTGAAAGCCATTTAATACGACTTCCCAGAGAAGAGCAGACGTACCTGCAGTTGAGCCTTTTTCACATTCGACTTGACGACAGCTGCCATGTAGCCGAGCGCAGACTCCCTTGTCTCTCCATTCAGCAGGACATTATGGAGGATTTTGAACAGGTCGCCCTAGTAGGTTAGAACACACAGTCAGTCTAACTATAGCAGCCATTTTAAGAATAAATTACATTTGGCACCGTGGCATAACGGTTAAAGACAGCGCAGAAAGACAGCCCTGCACGGTCATGTACTGCACGTCCGGCCCCGTTTTCTCATCCCCCTTTCACACCAACGCCATCAATAACATGGAAAATAACAAAAATTGTAAAAATGACTAAATGAAAGGACACTGATGGGGAGGCGTTAAGCTTCCTCGCGCTGACTTGGTAGACCAGCAAAATCAATAAGGAGGTGCATATTGTACTGTGATAATAGTTAACCACTATTTTCCTCTATCAACAGGGTTAGCATGGAAGGGGGATGAGAGAATGAGGAGAAACAGATCAGGAGAAATGTTAGTGAGGGGAAGGGAAAATCACCAGTAGCCTGGCGAGCCAGAACCAACGAATCGTCCACACATCGCACGCGATTAGAGCGATCATTGGGTCTGGTAAAACCAGGGTCAAAAAAACGTGTCAAAAAAAAAGTTTCAATCAAATCGTGTTATCCAATCACAGTGCAGTAGGTGGGGCAAGCAGCGTGGAGGCGTGACAACCAAACTCCGCCCACGCTTTGCGTCGCCCATACAAGCTCGTCGCCCATACAAGCTCCGCCCATGTCCGCGCTGATTGGTCGCACCCACGTGGGCCGACGGCTTGACCGGTCTTCCCAGACCCAATGCAATGTCTAGCGATGTGCGAGGCGTTCTGGCGTGCCAGGCAGGTGGGTTGTTAACTGACTGCGGCAAAGAGCCACCAGGCTTAACTAGTTCTTACCCGAGCTGATTCCAGGGAGTGCTGCAGGGACTGGCTGACCACCCTGGTGTTGTCCATGGTTATCGCAGGTCCAGAGAAATACTTGTCACCCACCTTGGACTGACGGCAGAAAAGGGAGAAAAACAAGCTCTTTAGCCATTCAGGTGTTGCAAGCTAGTGGCTCGATCGCCAAGGCATTGAATCATTGTTACTGTTAGCAGTTTTGTTCCCAACACCACCTATTGGTTTTCATAAATGTGAGATCACTTGATTCATTATTGAAAATCCAAAATATGATCAAAATGTACTGATGAAGAAGAAAACCATTTAAAAAATCTGCGTATGAATTAAATTAAATGTAATACGTTTGTGGCGAGCTATTAACTTAATTGTTGTACATTTGTTTGCCAACATGAACAAAAATTAAATGCATTTTCTATGTCGCTGTGAATATTTGGGGGATTTTTTTTAAAAGGAAAAAGTCTTACCGTTTAATCAACTAATAGTTTCAAAAATCGGTGACTTAAGATAATCGTTAGATGCAGCACTAGATGTAATTAAATTGAATATTACAAATAGATATTACCAAAATTAAGAATTGTTAGATCAATTAACAGATGAATCAGAATTCTCCATTCTCGCCCGTGATGTTTCCAGATACAACATTATAGTTAGTTGGGAAAGTAGAGGTCCACCCATCTGATCCTCACGGTGATCGGGGGCCGATCAGACTTTTTTTTCCAAGGATCTGTAAATAAGTCGGGATCCAAATGACTGCTTATTTACTTTGACTATTATTGAAATTGACAATTGTGCCAAATAGTTTGGGTTCTACCAATTTTTGCAGGATCAGAACTCTGTATCGGGACTAAGTATTGGGGTTTGGGACTCGGTATCAGAACGGCCGATCATTAAAAATCAAAGGATCAGGATCGTGATTGGTGCACCCCTATGGGAGAGACTGCAATCATCTTTTCGGATGGTGAAAAGAAGAATCTATGAAATCTCGTAGTTTATCGTGTGCATCTGTCTCATGCGTCTCTTACATCATCCTCGGCAAAAACAGAGAGGCTGAAGAAGGCTCCTAGATAGGACAGTCTCTGCAGCTCTCGGCCACAGCCCGGGCTCACGGGAGTCGGACACCACAGGGGCAAGGAGGTCATCTGGAGGAGGAACGCACATGATTGTGGGTGTGAGTTTGGACAACGAATGGAATGTGCAGTGACAAACTGAGTGTCCTGGGTTCGAATCCCAGCCTGCCCATGTCCCGTTTCTGTGAGGGCTTCCTATGGGCACGCCGGTTTTCGCCACCACCACCAAAAGCATGATCTAGTTATCCTGCTTCAGTCAGAGCACCAGGCCAAGGTACTGGCTCAGGGATAGGTTAAATGCAGAGGAAGAATTTCACTGCAATTGCAAATGTGTGTGACTAAATGAAGTACCTTCGTCTTTTATGTCTTGTTGGACTTATTACTCCACGGAACGTGCAACTCTACTGATTCACTTTTTCTCCTTGGTCAAATTATTATCACGCCTTCTCTGTCCTAGCCTGGAGAGTCAGAAGCAACGCATCGTCCACGCATCGCACACCGCTAGACGTTTGCATTGGGTCCGGTAAAACCAGGGTCGGAAAACCTAAAAAAAGTGTCAATCAAATCGTGTTATCCAGTCACAGCACAGTAGGTGGGACGTGGATGTGCTGTGCTATTCCACACCCACATTCTCTCGTGCGGCTCTATGTCCCACAAAAGCATGATTGAATAATCTGTGCAACCCCGTTCCATTTACTCATTCAATTTGGAATTACCAGTGACTCAGCCATCCCATTGGTCCAGAAGAACATGTGACCCCATCGGTGAGTAACTTCAAGTCGGATTTTGCTTCTGGATGATGTGTTATTTGTCACAGATCGAGCTGTAGTAAGCAGATTTTGAAACTTGCGTTTTGTGTGACAAATTCATCCACTACGATCTCTTTACACAGGGAAATATACAGACACAGGAAGTGTGTTACACCTGCCAGGACAAATATCAGCCCCATGAATTTGGCAGGAAAACTCGTCTCTACCATCTAGTGAGCAAAACAGAAAGCTTACATACAAGCAGGGCTTGGAAATGAAATTATTTTTAAAACATTCCGTTCCAACTCAGTTTAACGTTTTCGTTCTCTGAACCGTTCCACCACCAAAATATCGGCCCTGAACCGGTTCGGAACGCAAAGATTGTTTGTTCTTAAAGTTCCTTATATTGTACAATGTTAAGTTTAAATATAGTTTAGACAAAATATGTTTGGTGGACTTTAAAACTTCAGTGCAACTGTGTTAACGCCATTAGATTCACTTCCTCGTCTGTCCACAAGATGGAGCCCCAGATGCGTGGAGCTTGATGACTGACAGTGAACGTTGGATGGATGCACAACCGGAAATAGTCTCCAAGAAAATGGATATGTTAAAATATAAAGAACGGAAAAAAAAACGTTTCTAACCGGTTTTGTGGATTTCATAATGGTCCGTTTCTGTTCCAGAACAGTTGAACAAATGTTTTTTTCGTTTCCGTTTCCACTCCTCGTTCCTTGAACCGGGTCGGAGCCCTGCATACAAGGTATGTAAAGACTAATCCTAGTGCATGGTGATGGCTGTAGCAGTGGCACATTCCACACACTGGAAGGGAAGTGGATTGGCCTGACACAGGAGACGTCAATCTAAATAAAGGCATGGCCTTTACGTCTGCAGTGGGCCCCGTTCCAGCTCCACAACTCACCCCGGCCGTCACCCGGCCGTCCCCGGCACACGCTCTAATCACAACTCACCCCGGCCGTCCCCGACACACGCTCTAATCCCATTATCCATACCATCCATTCCCAACTGTTGGGTTTTCCAAGACATGATTAGAGCAAATTAATCAACATTGTTGATTCATTATTATTGAATCATCATCATTATGATTATTATAATTATAATTATGATTATGATGATGATGATGATGATGATGACAAAGGCCACCTTTGGTACAAGATTTCAGGCAGCGCCGTGGCGCTGCAGCATTGCTGCCTCACAGCTACAAGGTCCTGGGTTTAAATCCCAGCCCGGACAGGTCCTTTCTGTGTGGAGTTTACATGTTCTCCCCGTGTCTGCGTGGGTTCCCCCCACCACCAAAAACATGTTCTAGTTAACCTGCTCCAGTCAGTGCCCCTGGTCAATGTACTGGCTCACAATCTGGAGTTGGCCCCCGGGCGCTGCGCATGTAGCTGCCCACCGCTCCTCAGGGAGGGGTTAAATGGATGAATTTCACTGTACATGTAGCTATGTGTGACTAAATGAAGTATCTTATAAGTCTTCATCTTATGAAAATCAACTCGTCTCAAATTAAATCTAGAACACATTGCTTAAAAACTGTGCCTCTGCCAAGACATGTTTATTGATTTATTTTAAGATTTGTCCCAGAGGCATCCAGCAAAAGCGACCAGCTTCACCAGAGCCAGAGAGAGATCAAGAAACCAAGGCCTCACAGAATGCAAAGGGTCCGGCTCCTGATCACTTACCAAATTGCACACAGGATGAGTCTTCCCAAACTTGATCTCACAGAGCTCTGCTAAGGCCTGCAAGAAGAGACATGACATGGCGTCAACCTACTGAGTCAACTCTGTAAAGTCCATTCTGGTCGCCATGCGCAGGCACGTTCAAAAGGAAAACGCGACTCATTCGCTACTAATGAAACGCTAATTCATACTGGAATACTCCTCCCTTCAACACGCACCGATACTTTGTCACCATAGCGTAGCCCCATGGGCCCAAATGTGGGGTGAAGGTAGAAGCAAATCAATGCTTCCAATAGAAGAGTTCGGGGGGTACTTCTGGTCTCTGCACGTCACTTCCGGTGTCATTTACTTAGGAACACACACCTACAGGGTTATTTAAACATTGTGGTGGTAACTTGCGGTGTGCTATTCCTCACCCAAATGTTATCGTGTGGATCTGTGACCCACAAACACATGATTTAATAATCAGTTCAACCCGTTCCATTGTCTCATTCCTTTTGGAAGTACTAGTAGAAGCAGCCAGCCTATTGGTCCAGAAGAACATGTGACCACTCGGCGAGTAACTTCAAGTCAGATTTTTATTTTTTTTTTTGTTATTTTTTCCGGCGTCAGCGCAGTTTTTCCATCTTTATTGGATAGGATTAATCGGAAACTGGGTTGAAGAGATCGGGGGTAGACATTGCAGACAAGTCGACGAGTGTAGTCGAACTCGCGACACAGCGGACGCTGCAGTAGACGCAGCGCCACTAACATGAATGGGGTCGCGTTAGGTGCGATGTCCATAACCACTCGGCCAACGCGGACCCCTTTGTGGAAGTTTGTGGGCCAAAACGGGATATATATGGTCCATGGGCCGTAGTTTGCCCATGTCTGTACTAGGGCTCTACGTTCTGGAATCTGCCATCGCTGTTCTTCCCACGCTCACGAACATTCCACCTTCTTGCCATATCCCTCCTCAGTCCACGTCTCCATTACCTCTTCTCAGCATCCCTTGTGTCATAAATGTGTTGGATGGAGAGATGTAGATCTCGCCATTAAACCTTTCATGAACATTAATACCGGGAACTTTTCCTTCATCTGGACTTCATTATGTCATGTTGGTGAACAGGGAGCGCTCTACAGCAGCGTCCAGTTAGCCTGGCAAGCCAGAACCAACTAATCGCCCACGTATCGCACACGACTAGAACCGACATTGGATCAAGCGAATCCAACAAATCAGATTATCGGGTGTTTGACAATCGTCCAATCAGAGCCATGTTGAGGCGGTTCTCTCTGCGAGACGAGACATGGGCGGAATTTGGTACGTGACCAAGAGGCGCCGTCGTCACTTGCTCCGCCGACTGTGCTGTGATTGGATAATTTAAAAAAAAATATATATATATTCCTCCCCCCTCCACCACACGCTACACCTTTTTTCGATACACTCGACAGCAGACCCAATGTTTGTTGTAGTTGCGTGCGATGCGTGGACGATTGGTTGGTTCTGGCTTGGCAGGCTAGCGTCCAATGAGGTCTTTTGTTGTTTGTTTCAAAATCATCTTTGAATTGCAAATTCACCCCTTGACGCAAAGAAAAAAATCTAGCTCTGTTTTCACAATCGTTTGGTTTAAGCCTGTGTCAAGATATATACGTTTATAAATAGGTGGACGAGGGTGGTGGGAATGATGAGGGACTGGAAGCGTCACGTTTCAGGGATATATCTTTAGTAGTCGGAGAGAACTGCATAGGCCTAGTTTTCCTTAGCATGGTGCTAAGGGCTGCAACTAACGATTATTTTGATAATTGATTAATCGATCGATCAGTTCATTTCTTGATTGAAATGGGATCGATCATTAGCCTGAATTGTTATCATAACTATTGCACTTTTTCCTGTTTCGCTATCTCCCTCATTGCTAACATTACCATTTTTAGTATTAGCATGGAAGAGCCTACTCTTCTGAGCTAAACTCAAACATATTGGGTTTTCATCCAAGCTTACGTGTTGTCTTTATTGTATTAGGGCCATGACACTGGGAATGGAGACTGGCAATGGGAACAAGACATATTACACACATTTGAGCGGAAGATGGGTCAAACATGGAAACGATTAATCACTGCCGATTAATCGATTATCAAAATAGCTGCCAATTATTCCAATTATCATTTAATCTATTAATCAGTTGCAGCTCTAATCTCATCTATCAC